>UESW01004075.1:1144694-1259414 GCA_900491605.1 Calamus simplicifolius
AGAGTATTGCGACGGGGAGTTGAGCGACGCCATCATTGCGTCGCTATTGCATCGCTAAACATGGTATAGCGACGCAATAGCGACGCATTTTGGCGTCGCAATATTTTAAATTTCTTGTAGTGGGCGGCGTGCTCGCCGCCGCGCCGGGCCTGATACCTGGCCGGCGACCCCGCCGGCACCGGGGGAGGCGTCCGGCGGGGTAGTGGTGGAGAGAGAGATGAGAGAGAGGGCCAATTGGCCCTTCTCTCTCACGGTGGCGAACCGGCTTCCGCCGGTTGGTTCGGGCCCGGCGGCGTGCTCGCCGCCTCTCCGGGCCCGAGCATCGGCCTGTCGCCTCCACCGACGCCGGGCGAGCGTCCGGTGGAGGTCCGGCCGGCCAAGGTGGCCGGCCGTGCCGCCGGCACGGTTAGAGCCGTGCGGACGGGAAGAAGGAAAAGCATCAAATTCAAATAGAATTAGAGAAATTGGAGAGAATGGATTATTGGAGGTGGTTGGCGGTGGAGGCAGCCGTCTCCGGTCTGGCCAATGGTGGCCGGATCGCCTCCAAATTGCCGGAGAGACCGCCGGCGTGGTATCAGGCCGCGCGGAGAGAAGGAGAGAGAGGGAGAGAAATTGGGAGAGAGAGGGGGAGGAAGGAGGCCGGCCGCGGCGGCGGCCGGCTCCGGCCCGGCCTCCGGTGGCCGGGTCGGACGGAATTAGGCTGGCGGCGGCCCTGGCCGCCGGCCGGAGGCTGTCCCCTGTTTCAGGCGAAACAGGGGAGCGGGGATCAAGGGCTAGAGTGGCCGGCTGGGCCGGCCTAGTTTGGGCCCTATTGGGCCGTGCGGCGAGAGGTTTTGGGGCTGAGTTTTGGGCCCTGTAACGGGCCGAAAAATAGAAAATAAAAATATGGCTAGAATCTGGGTTAATTCTAGTTTCTAAGGATATTTTTACTTCCCCATTTGAGTGAGTATGGTGAGAGATATTCGAGTCCGAAGTTGGGCCCGTGGATTGGTCAGGGTAGAGTCTTAGGAATCATTTCATTATCCAGATTTTAATCAATTAATTGTGTAGGTACCCCGACATCTGATTAGATGAGATATCTGTTGGATTGCGTGTGAAGGTAAGTAAGCCAGTTATCAGTTTATTAAATAAGTTATTTCAGGATATGCGTAGTTAAATTGTGAATTGCTATTGGCTAATTGTGTAAGTAGATGAATACTATGATTTAATGTGTGGATGCTATGCATGTGAGATGCGGTTATTATGCATGTGAGATGCTGAATACTATGATTTCATGTGTGGATGCTATGCATACGAGATGCAGTTATTATGCATGTGAGATGCTGTTGCTATGCATGTGAGATGCCATTGCTATGCTGTTGCTATGCATGAGAGGACAGATGCTGTTGCTATGCATGAGAGATGCAGTTGCTATGCATGAGAGATGCAGTTGCTATGCATGAGAGATGCAGTTATTATGATATTGATGTGATATATTACATGCAATTGTTCAGTAAGTATAATCCACTGTTTTGCTACATGATTGATGTATTGATGTATTGATGTGATGTGAGGTACTGTTATGTGTCGCCACGGCTCTCCTTTATCCTGTCATACCACACATACGTCTATAGGACGTGTTCTGATGGATTTCGATATTGGCATGACCCTGGTATTCCGACCCTTTCAGTAGGGAGGGATACTTCTAGGGAATGCTGGGTGATACATTATTGGCATGACCCTGGTATTCCGACCCTTTCAGTAGGGAGGGATACTTCTAGGGAATGCTGGGTGATACATTATTGGCATGACCCTGGTATTCCGACCCTTTCAGTAGGGAGGGATACTTCTAGGGAATGCTGGGTGATACATTATTGGCATGACCCTGGTATTCCGACCCTTTCAGTAGGGAGGGATACTTCTAGGGAATGCTGGGTGATACATTATTGGCATGACCCTGGTATTCCGACCCTTTCAGTAGGGAGGGATACTTCTAGGGAATGCTGGGTGATACATTATTGGCATGACCCTGGTATTCCGACCCTTTCAGTAGGGGGGATACTTCTAGGGAATGCTGGTTGATACATTATTGGCGTGACCCTGGTATCTTGACCTTTCAGTAGGGAGATGTTTTAAGGGAATGCTGGCTGGTACATTATTGAGATATTGCAGGGCCGTGGGTCACATTTACAGTTACCATTGAGAGTATAAACAGTGGGTTTACTTATAAAGTATAATTGAGCAATTATGGATGCAAATGATTGGTATTATATTTATATGTGCCACTACGGCTCTCCTTTGTTATGGGGCATTGCAGGGCCGTGGGACACGCATGATATAATACTTACATTGCATAATGGAGTGATTGCGAATGCAAAAGAATGAATTATATTTATATGTGCCGCCGCGGCTCTCCTTTGTTATGGGGCATTGCAGGGCCTTGGGACACATATGATATAATATAACAATGATGAGTTTATTTACATTACATGTTTGAATATTGTGGAATGTTTATGCATGCAGATTATTTATATGCTTATTGATTGCTATGTTATGATTGGACTGTATAACATGGTTTACTTACTGAGTGTAAGCTCACAAAATCCTTACAATGTTTTTATCAGAGCCACGAGGTTGAAGATGGATTTTGGGGTGATGGATCTTCTATTAAATAAGCCAGATCATTATTTTGTTGTAGCCCCAATATTATATATGTGTAGGGCTTGATGCCCAGACTTTATCATTGTGGTGTGTAAGGAACCATAGGTTCGTTGGAGCTTCTATAAAGTGGATTCATATGTTGATGTAACCCCTGTAATGCTTATGTGTAGGGCTTGTAGCCCAAATCTTTAGTTATGGATTGTATTAAAGACATGGACTTGAATGATATATAGGTTATTGCTTTTATTGAACTCAGTATCATGTTTCGGGACGCCTTGCGTGCCCGGCACGCGGCGGGTTGTCACCCTAGCTCAAAATTTTGGGTCTGGGGCATGACAGCTTTTATGGTATCAGAGCATAGGTTTGACCCTAGGGACATGAACATATGGACATGATACAGTTATGACCTTAGGGACACAGACATATTGACATGATAACAGTTATGACCTTAGGGACACAGACATATTGACATGATAACAGTTATGACCTTAGGGATACAGACATATTGACATGATAACACGGAGAGAACATATTTTGATGACATTATACTTAGAGACACCTGACACTCTAGCTTATGATAATATTAACCACATCTAATTTAACAGAAATAGTTATGGCTCACCGTATTAGGAGCCAACCGTATGAGGAGGACTCTCTGGCCGGTAATGCTGATCAGCCAGTGGGTTAAGGAACTACTGGAGGTTCGGCTCCTGCCAACCCAGTAGGAACTGAGCACCAGCGATTCCAGTCCGAGATGCTTCAAGCTCTCTCGGGTATGGCGCAGTCTATGTAGGACATGCAGCATCAGAGTGCGCAGCGAAAGCATGGTGGGCCCATAACCCACAGGACCCAGGTTATGATCTTAGGGACATATGCACTCTAGGCAAAATACTTGAATGACCTTGAGACAATTATGACTTTTAAGGAATTTCAGGAAATTATGCTTTGGAAGCTTAAAATTTAAAGTTTATCAAGAATTACGAGTTTGATAGGAATTGAGAATGAACCATCGCAAGCCAATGATATTATGTGGGCTCCCTGGCTGGTAGCCTTGTCCAGTGGGAGGCCTGGGGGCTTCTAGAGGTTTTAGCTCCATTAAACTTGTTGGAAATCATTCATAGTAATTTTAGACCTTTAATTAATATGAGAGATGAAATTTTAATTGAATATGCAATAAAAGATAGATAATATATGGAATAAACCATAGTAGTGGAAAATTGCAATTGATGACTAATATAACTAAACACCCTTATGTCCATATTGCAATTGAGTTGATATATGGATCTTGAGGTATTAAATCTGAAATTGAATGTGGATGAATATAATGAATCTTAATAGTAGAACTTACATTATTGATATTGTAAGATTATGAACTCATCTGCTGGTTATAGGGATGATTAATATTGATGATATTTGGGAATGAAATAGTTAATTACATATTTTTGATTAATTGCAATTGAGTACTTTCTGAATTCGAGACTGGATGGATAAATTATCAATCAGCCATGAGTGGCATATCTATATTCAAAGAAAATGAATTTTAATTACGATAATTATGAAAGATATCTTAAATGTTAGTGTTAGATTGAAGTATTCAAGAGTGAAACCAAGTATATTATGATGATTGATATAAGTGTCGTAATGATTAATGGTACATTCAACTATTCAAGAGTTGAGAGAGCATTGAAAGAAAATTATCTTATGTCTAATTCACAAGAATTTCAAACTGTCTTATCAAGGAATCGAGAGTACCTGATATGTTGCTAACCTTAAGTATGGAAGACATTATACGTGTAATAGACAACTGCAGAAACCAATAAGATTTTAGATGTTATACTGTGAGCCTGTGTGATGGATTTAAGAGGTGCTTGGTATTGTTCTTAACCTTAATGAAATTGCTTATTTATTGATTACCAAGCCAACATTCAAATGGATTCATTTTGTTGTCTATGATAAAAGGTGTAAAGTTTATTGAAATGATTTGAGAGAGAGACAATTTTGGACTGAGCTGGTGTAGCAATTATGAAATGTATTGTTAATTAAAGCAGCTTCATGGAACTCAAAGTTAATAGAAAAGTTATGTTAATGATAAAAAGAAAGATTTGAAATTTCATGTTAAAGATCATTTGGAAGTTTTGCTAGCCAATGATGTTATGAGGTCTGTGTTAGAGGTGACTTGAGTCACAAAACATTGGGTCATTGAGATTTTGATCAAATAAAGGAGGTGGCTTATAACTTAGCACTGTCTTCATTATTCTTTGGGGTGTTCAATGAGTTTCATATCTTTATGACTGAGGAGCCGTTAGGTGTTAGAACTTGAACCGATTTAGTTTAAGAAGGAATTGGCCTATGGTGATCATCTTATACACATCGTGGACAGCAAGGATTAAGTTATGAGATGGTGTAGTATTCCTTCTGTCAAAGTTCAGTGGAATAATCACTATGAGAGATATGAGAGAGAGGCTTCTTGGGAGCTGGAGGATGAAATTAAATCGAGGTATCCATAATTAATTGAAGGTAAATTATTTATTTAAGATTGTTGACTTTTGAGATTTATAGTATACCAATTTCGAGGCCGAAATTTTATAAGGAGGGAGGATGTAATACCCGGTTCAAACGAACCAGATCTGGTTCAGATGAACCAGGCTTGGTTCAGATGAACCAAGCTCCTGACTTTTGGGTTCCCCGGACTAACGCTTCGCTCCAGGCGAAGCGTTTAGCCTTTCGGGAAACCCCTGATCCGAGGCACTGCTCAAGTGATTAAATAGGGAGGATAACTCTCGGATTTAAGTGTTATTATGACATTTAAGTTCCCTGTATGCCGCTTGGATTCTTGAGTCGCGTCTGATGGGTTTTATTTGGTGTTATTATGACATTTATTCTCGAGTCCTTGGGCTGAAGAGTTGCGAAGGGGAATTATTTATTTGACGGAGGGGGGGGACTCCCTCCATCCTGGCGTCCGCGTCCCCTCCAGGTAATTCTCTGCCCATCCTCTTAGTGCTAGAGAGAGAGAGTTGCCATGAGAGACAAAAGAAGATAGAGAGAGAAAGAGAACCAGAGAGAGAAAGAGAACCAGAGAGAGAAAAGTCAGCAAGAGAGAAAGAGTCAGCAAGAGAGAGAGAGAACCAGAGAGAGAAAGAGTCAGCAACAGAGAGAGAGAGATCGCGAGAGGGGGAGATGAGGAACCGGCCCATCCCCTTGGTTCAGGCCCGGCGGCGTGCTCGCCGCCGCGCCGGGCCTGATACCTGGCCGGCGACCCCGCCGGCGCCGGGGGAGGGGTCCGGCGGGGTAGTGGTGGAGAGAGAGATGAGAGAGAGGGCCAATTGGCCCTTCTCTCTCACGGTGGCGAACCGGCTTCCGCCGGTTGGTTCGGGCCCGGCGGCGTGCTCGCCGCCTCTCCGGGCCCGAGCATCGGCCTGTCGCCTCCACCGGCGCCGGGCGAGCGTCCGGTGGAGGTCCGGCCGGCCAAGGTGGCCGGCCGTGCCGCCGGCACGGTTAGAGCCGTGCGGACGGGAAGAAGGAAAAGCATCAAATTCAAATAGAATTAGAGAAATTGGAGAGAATGGATTGTTGGAGGTGGTTGGCGGTGGAGGCAGCCGTCTCCGGTCCGGCCAATGGTGGCCGGATCGCCTCCAAATTGCCGGAGAGACCGCCAGCGTGGTATCAGGCCGCGCGGAGAGAAGGAGAGAGAGGGAGAGAAATTGGGAGAGAGAGGGGAGGAAGGAGGCCGGCCGCGGCGGCGGCCGGCTCCGGCCCGGCCTCCGGTGGCCGGGCCGGACGGAATTAGGCCGGCGGCGGCCCTGGCCGCCGGCCGGAGGCTGTCCCCTGTTTCGGGCGAAACAGGGGAGCGGGGATCAAGGGCTAGAGTGGGCCGGCTGGGCCGGCCTAGTTTGGGCCCTATTGGGCCGTGCGGCGAGAGGTTTTGGGGCTGAGTTTTGGGCCCTGTAACGGGCCGAAAAATAGAAAATAAAAATATGGCTAGAATCTGGGTTTAATTCTAGTTTCTAAGGATATTTTTACTTCCCCATTTGAGTGAGTATGGTGAGAGATATTCGAGTCCGAAGTTGGGCCCGTGGATTGGTCAGGGTAGAGTCTTAGGAATCATTTCATTATCCAGATTTTAATCAATTAATTGTGTAGGTACCCCGACATCTGATTAGATGAGATATCTGTTGGATTGCGTGCGAAGGTAAGTAAGCCAGTTATCAGTTTATTAAATAAGTTATTTCAGGATATGCGTAGTTAAATTGTGAATTGCTATTGGCTAATTGTGTAAGTAGATGAATACTATGATTTCATGTGTGGATGCTATGCATGTGAGATGCGGTTATTATGCATGTGAGATGCTGAATACTATGATTTCATGTGTGGATGCTATGCATACGAGATGCAGTTATTATGCATGTGAGATGCTGTTGCTATGCATGTGAGATGCCATTGCTATGCTGTTGCTATGCATGAGAGGACAGATGCTGTTGCTATGCATGAGAGATGCAGTTGCTATGCATGAGAGATGCAGTTATTATGATATTGATGTGATATATTACATGCAATTGTTCAGTAAGTATAATCCACTGTTTTGCTACATGATTGATGTATTGATGTATTGATGTGATGTGAGGTACTGTTATGTGTCGCCACGGCTCTCCTTTATCCTGTCATACCACACATACGTCTAGAGGACGTGTTCTGATGGATTTCGATATTGGCATGACCCTGGTATTCCGACCCTTTCAGTAGGGAGGGATACTTCTAGGGAATGCTGGGTGATACATTATTGGCATGACCCTGGTATTCCGACCCTTTCAGTAGGGAGGGATACTTCTAGGGAATGCTGGGTGATACATTATTGGCATGACCCTGGTATTCCGACCCTTTCAGTAGGGAGGGATACTTCTAGGGAATGCTGGGTGATACATTATTGGCATGACCCTGGTATTCCGACCCTTTCAGTAGGGAGGGATACTTCTAGGGAATGCTGGGTGATACATTATTGGCATGACCCTGGTATTCCGACCCCTTTCAGTAGGGGGGATACTTCTAGGGAATGCTGGTTGATACATTATTGGCGTGACCCTGGTATCTTGACCTTTCAGTAGGGAGATGTTTTAAGGGAATGCTGGCTGGTACATTATTGAGATATTGCAGGGCCGTGGGTCACATTTACAGTTACCATTGAGAGTATAAACAGTGGGTTTACTTATAAAGTATAATTGAGCAATTATGGATGCAAATGATTGGTATTATATTTATATGTGCCACTACGGCTCTCCTTTGTTATGGGGCATTGCAGGGCCGTGGGACACGCATGATATAATACTTACATTGCATAATGGAGTGATTGCGAATGCAAAAGAATGAATTATATTTATATGTGCCGCCGCGGCTCTCCTTTGTTATGGGGCATTGCAGGGCCTTGGGACACATATGATATAATATAACAATGATGAGTTTATTTACATTACATGTTTGAATATTGTGAAATGTTTATGCATGCAGATTATTTATATGCTTATTGATTGCTATGCTATGATTGGACTGTATAACATGGTTTACTTACTGAGTGTAAGCTCACAAAATCCTTACAATGTTTTTATCAGAGCCACAAGGTTGAAGATGGATTTTGGGGTGATGGATCTTCTATTAAATAAGCCAGATCATTATTTTGTTGTAGCCCCAATATTATATATGTGTAGGGCTTGATGCCCAGACTTTATCATTGTGGTGTGTAAGGAACCATAGGTTCGTTGGAGCTTCTATAAAGTGGATTCATATGTTGATGTAACCCCTGTAATGCTTATGTGTAGGGCTTGTAGCCCAAATCTTTAGTTATGGATTGTATTAAAGACATGGACTTGAATGATATATAGGTTATTGCTTTTATTGAACTCAGTATCATGTTTCGGGACGCCTTGCGTGCCCAGCACGCGGCGGGTTGTCACCCTAGCTCAAAAATTTTGGGTCTGGGGCGTGACACCTCCCAAGTGGATGATCCTCGTCCTTTGCGAACCATCCCTAGACACGTGTCTATGGGCGCTGCGTCATGGGGGATGTGAAAGGGCGGCCACTACCGTCCGCCCGATCTGTGGCGATCGTCCTTGAGGCAAGGTTGATCCTTCGAAATCCATGAGGATAGTAGCGCCATCATTGCCCATCATAACGATGACATCAGCGGCATCCCATCGTTGGCCAGAAGCAGATCGTATCACACGCCGAGCGATTGTCGAGGCAGCCCAGCCTACGGTGAGAGTCCACATGGCTGACGAGACAAGGCGGGATAATTCGAAACTCAATAAAACTTGGGTGGGGGGTTGAATCTGGCCATACTGCTCTTGCCACCGTTGTCTTCTTCCTCTAATTCCCTGATTTTTCGCCTTCTGGCCTTTCCTGCAACCTGAGAGCCCGCACACGCCATTTTCTTCCCCAGGTCAGCTCTTCGTCTCTTCTAGACCTCTCTGTTCCTTCTTCCAACAATGAGTTCCCAGTCCTGGACCTCGGAGGATGATTCAGAGGATCGTCCTCCTCCCAAGAGGCTTCATGCTTCCCCTTCTTCTCCCCCTTCTCCTTCACCTCCTCTTGAATGGTCCTCTGATTTGGAGGACTGCGTCCCTCTGGCACGGCGGTGGGTCGCCGAGGAGGCTCCCACAGGGAGGTGCCCGACGGCGGCTGGCACGACCACAACGAGGAGACGCCGGGCGAAGGCCGGCACCTCCTCGAGGGTGGGGGCGGAATCTCCGGAAGGGGTCACCTCCATGGTGACAGGCCAGGATTTGACGAATATCCGGACCCGTTACCAAATCCCCTGGGACGTCGGGCTCTATCTCCCGACCCCCGATGATAGAGTGATCTCATCTCGACCGGGCCGAGTGGCCATTTACGAAATTTTTCTGAGGGTGGGCCTCCACTTACCCCTTCCTCCTTTTTCGTAAGCCTCCTTGACTATTACTCCTTGACCCCTTCTCAGTTGGTCCCGAACTCCCTTCGGGTCGTTAGTACCTTCATCATCCTCTATCATCATCTTCACATTACCCATCGAGTCTCTCTCTTTCGCTCTTTCTACATCCTCCGGGCTCAGTAGGGTTGGTGGCTGTTTCAGCCCCAACCCGGCCGAGTCCTTAAGCTTCTTCTTCCTACCTCCATCAAGGGATGAAAATCCCGATTTTTCTTTGCCAATCTTGACCAAGTTAAGTCCCGGTGGGGGGACCTCGACCTTCGAGGTAACATGAATCCCACTGTCCACCCCGGAGACAAGGAAGCGTTGGGGCAGCTGTTGGCTACCGACATCCCTCGGTACAACCTGCTTCTAACAGAGGAAAACCTCCAGTCAACGGGTCTTATCTCCCACCGCGGTAAGCCTCCCTCATACTTAGTCAAAGTCTTTCCCCTTTTTTTTGACCCCGGCCGATGTTGCACAGCTATGAAGGTCCCAGCCCGCAAACTCATGAAGGCCGCTGCCAAGAGGAGGGCCCAAGAGGGGCCGAGTGAGGGGCAACAAGCACTGGCCCCAAAACGCTTGACAGTGCGGGTGCTCGAGCCACCTGCACCGCAAGAGCCTCTGGCCGCCCTGGAGATCGATCTGACGGCTGACACCCGCCTGAAAGGGCGGTGGCCGAGGAGGCAACAATAGAGGAGCCGGCCACTAAGGAGCCGGCGATAGCAGAGGAGCCAGCGATAGCGAAGGAGCTGGTGATAGCGGAGGAATCCCCTGCTCCCCGCTGACCAGTCCCCGTCGAGGTAACAAGGAGCTGGGGTGAGGGACCATCGGGGGCTGCAAGTCTACCCCGGAGCAGACACTGGCAAGCAGCCCTCCGTGCGCCGAATCCGAAACCGCCAAGGCTGTCGGAGGAAATGGAGCCAGGCCGAGGCTGCGTCGGGACTCCATTTGGATGATGGACGCTGGGCAGAGCGGCTCTCATCAATCTTCATACCCGAGGTTCAGGAAGAACTTAGCCATTTGAAGGCGGCCACGTTCTTCCGAGAGTCCTACGCGGCCCTGATCAAAGTAAGTAAACTCGCAGCTCCCCGCTTTTAGATTTCCCTTTTATTTTTCCTCTCTTTTTGACATGAGGCCTTCATGCAGATCGTGAACTCCTTGGCTGCCACAAGGGAGGTCATCCATGGGGGAAAGACCCTCATGCGGGAGGCCTAGAGAGAGGCCGAGGAGGCCCGCGCTCGAGCGGAAGCAGCCGAGAGGGCCTTGGAATCGGCCAGGACTGCCCGAGCCGAAGAGATAAAGGCGGCCAAGAGCCGGGAAGAAATTGAAGCCAACCGTCTGCGAGTGGCTCTCAGCCAGCTGATGGAGGCCGAAAGCACTGTTGCGGCCAGGGACCTGCATATTTCAGAGTTGACAGCGACCATCCAGGCAGCCGAGAATCAAGCAGGCGAGGCCGAGGAGAGGGCGAGGAAGGCCGAGGAAAGGGCAAAGGAGGCCAAGGAAAAGGCGAGGAAAGCTGAGGAGGAGACGGATCGTGCCCTGGAGGTTGAGAGGCAGCAGTGGCATCTCTAGCTACAGAGAGGAAAGCTCGAGCTACCGAGGTGGAGGCAGCTATTGAGGCAAGGGCTGCCAGGGTTATTGAAGAGTTTAGGGCGTTCGAGCGCTTCATAGATGAGCTGGCCGAAGTTTCGGTGGATGCATATCTTCAAGGGTTCCAGTGTGGAAAGGAAAAGGTCGCCTGAGACCTAGATTTTCCACAGGCCCTTGAGGTCGAGCTGGAGCGTCTCTCTAAGGTTGGTTCGTCTAAAGACGAACCTGCACCAGCTAAACTGTGAGCTTTACGTTGTACTTTTTCATTTTCGCAAGTCCGACTTGGTCGGCGTTTTGTAAGCACTTTCGAGTTAATGAAGTACACACTTTTCTTCAATGAAATTTGTCTTTATCCAATTGTAACTTTTACCCTGAGTCCTTTGGCTGCCGACGTGGGACCCTTAAGGGCTTCGTCGGTACTAAGGAGTAACCTTTAATTCATTCTCGAATAATCTCGACTTAGCCACATATGACCGAATCATAGAGTCGAGGAGTATGGACTCCTGGTGACCAGTGGAGCACCGGACTCGGAAGGCTAAGATTGACTCGAGCTTCTAGGGGCTGCTTGCATGCTGCTTTGCCAATGGTACACTGGGCTTTGTGCCTGGCTGGCCCAGGGCTTTCTGTGCCGATCGGGGTCGAGCTTTAGTTGTTGAGAGCCAATGGTACATCACTCTGCCAGTGGTACACAGGGCTTTATGCTTGGCTGGCCCAGGGCTTTCTATGCCGACCGGGGTCGGGCTTTAGTTGTTGAGAGCCGATGGTATATTGCTCTGCCAGTGGTACACTGGGCTTTGTGCCTAGCTGTCCCATGGCTTTCTGTGCCGACCGGGGTCGGGCTTTAGTTGTTGAGAGCCGATGGTACATTTCTCTACCAGTGGTACACTGGGCTTTGTGCCTGGCTGGCCCAAGGCTTTCTATGCCGACCGGGGTTGGGCTTTAGTTGTTGAGAGCCGATGGTACATCGCTCTGCCAGTGGTACATTGGGCTTTGTGCCTAGCTGGCTCAGGGCTTTCTGTGCCGACCGGGGTTGGTCTTTAGTTGTTGAGAGCTGATGGTACATCGCTCTGCCAGTGGTACACTGGGCTTTATGCCTGGCTGGCCCAGGGCTTTCTATGCCGACCGGGGTCGGGCTTTAGTTGTTGAGAGCCGATGGTACATCGCTCTGCCAGTGGTACACAGGGCTTTGTGCTTGGCTGGCCCAGGGCTTTCTGTGCCGACCGGGGTCAGGCTTTAGTTGTTGATAGCCGATGGTATATTGCTCTGCTAGTGGTACACTGGGCTTTGTGCCTGGCTGGCCCAGGGCTTTCTGTGCCGACCGGGGTCGAGCTTTAGTTGTTGAGAGCCGATGGTACATCACTCAGCCAGTGGTATACTAGGCTTTGTTCCTGGCTGGCCCAGGGCTTTCTGTTGAAAAACTAGGATGCTAAACCTCAAGTTCATTTATGTGAGAAATGAGGGGTGAAAACCCAAAAGAATACAAGCATGGTATTTAGTGTAAGAAAAGAATGCGCTACTAATAGTACCGACGGAGGTTGTCGGCGTTCCACCTCCGGGGGAGTGGCCTCCCATCCAGCTCTGCAATTTTGTATGCTCCATGACGGAGTGCTTCGGTGATCCGGTAGGGCCCCTCCCAGTTCAGAGCTAGCTTGCCTCCTTCCGTCGGATTTGAGACCTCGGCTCGTCGAAGGATCAGGTCTCCCGGCAAAGAGGTCTTAAGGCGCACGCGGGCGTTGTAATATTTGGCAGCTCATTATCGGTAGACCATCATCCGGAGCCGCGCCCACTCTCGCACCTCCTCCACCAGATCAAGGTTAGCTCGCAGCCGGTCCGAGTTACCTTCCTCACTGTATGACTCCACCCGCGGGCTCGGGGAGCCTATCTCCACCGGGATGACAGCTTTGGACCCAAAGACCAGACTGAATGGGGTCTCTTCGATGGGAGCTCATGGAATTGTGTTGAAGGCCCATAGCACATTATGGAGCTCCTCCACCCATCATCCCTTACAATCATCCAGTCAGGTTCTCAGTCCTTGGAGAATAATACGATTGGCTACCTCAGCCGCTCCGTTGGTCTGGGGGTGTCCGATGGAAGTGAATCTCTGGTGGATGCCCAGTTCGGTGCAGAATCCTCGGAAGGGTGCATTGTCAAACTGCCGGCCATTGTCAGTGACCAGAGTGTGTGGTAACCCGAACTAACATATGATAGACTTCCAAAAGAAGGATCTCACCTTGCTCTCAGTGATCTTAGCAAGGGCTTCGGCCTCAATCCACTTGGTGAAGTGATCGATGGCCACTAGGAGGAACTTGCGCTGCCCGGAGGCTGGGGGGAATGGTCCCAAAATGTCCATACCCCACTGGGCGAAGGGCCAAGGTGCTGCCAAGGGGGTCAGCTGAGATGTCGGCTGCCGCTAAATATTGACATGGTGCTGGCAACTATCACACTTCTTAACAAGCTCAGCCATGTCCTCCCTCATGGTCAGCCAGTAGTACCCTTGTCGCAGGGCCTTGTAAGCTAGGGCTCTGCCCCCCAGGTGATTCTCGCAGATGCCCTCATGGATTTCCCGTAAGATGTAGTCCACTTCGATTGGTCCGACGGACTTAAGGATCAGGTATGAAAATGATCTTCGATAAAGCTTCATGTCTATCATCAGGAACTTCGAGGCCCACCGTCTGAGCAGTCTGGCCTCAGCGGGGTCTTCTGGGAGAGTGTCGTCGGTCAAATATCGGACGTAGGAGTCCATCCAAGAGGGCCCTTGCTCAACCGGCAGTGCTTCATCCACAGCTTCAATGCTTGGGGTCTGCAGGTGCTCCACATACGTTCTTCCCAGGGTTCCATCAGCCGAGGTGGCCAAACGGGACAGCGCATCAGCCCTAGAGTTCTCCGATCGGGGAATATAGCTGACACGGAAGTAAGAGAACTGAGAGGCTTGAGACATCACCTTGCTCAGGTAATGAGACATGGTCGGGTCTCTGGCATCGTATTCCCCAGCAACCTATCCAGAAATAAGCTGGGAGTCCGTGAAGGCCCTCAGACGCCCTGCACCGAGCTCCTCAGCCAGCCTCATTCCTGCCAACATGGCTTCATACTCTGCTTGGTTATTAGTGGTCGGGAACTGAAACCGAAGGGCATACTCCACCACCTCCCCCTTGGGGCTCGCAAGGATGAGCTCGGCTCCACTTTCCTGAGAATTTACTGCTCCATCCACATGCAAAATCCAGTCTTCCTTCTCTATTTCCTCGGTCGAGGAGGGCTCCATGCGCACCTCCGGACGCGAGTCCGGACGCGAGTCCTCCGAACACTCCTCGGTCCAAGTACACTCGACCAAGAAATCAGCTAACACTAGAGACTTCATGGCAGACCTTGGCCGAATAGATAGGTCGAACTCGCTCAGCTTAATGGCCCACTTGGCTAACCGATCAGAGGTGTTAGGACGAGACAAGATGGTCCGAAGAGGTTGGTCCGTGAGCACCACGATGGGATGAGCTTGGACGTAGGGTCGGAAGCATTGGGCAGAGACCACTAGGGCAAAAATGATCTTCTCAATCCTGAAATATCTGGTCTCGGCATCATGAAGTACCTTACTGGTGTAGTAGACCGGCTTCTGCACTCCATCGGCATCCATACGCATGAGCACAGAACTGATGGCCTCGGGGGAGGTTGCAAGGTACAAGAAGAGCTCCTCTCCGCCCCTTGGCTTGGACAACAGTGGGGGAGTGGATAGAAATTGTTTCAGCTCTTCAAAGGCATCCTGACATTCTTTGTCCACTCGAAGCTATTGACCTTGCGCAGCGCCTTAAAGAAGGGCAGGCACCTTTCTGCCGATCTTGACATGAGGCGACTCAAGGCCGCCACTCTCCTGGTTAGGTGTTGCACCTCCTTCTTATTAGCTGGAGGCCTCATATCCAAGATAGCCCGGATCTTGTTGGGATTGGCTTCGATCCCCCGCTGCGTTACCATAAAGCCCAGAAACTTGCCTACCACCACCCCGAAGGCACACTTGCAAGGGTTCAGCCTCATCTAGTACCGGCGCAGGTTGTTGAAGGTCTCTGTGAGATCGGCGATGTGGTCTGCAGCATTGGTGCTCTTGGTCAGCATATCATCCACATTTACCTCCATGTTACGCCCGATCTGGTCCTCCAAGACCTTATTTATCAACATCTGATAGGTGGCTCCGGCATTCTTCAGCCCAAATGGCATCACCTTGTAGTAGTAAATCCCTTTTTCAGTAATAAAGGAAGTAGCTTCTTCATCAGCTGGGTTCATCCTGATTTGGTTGTACCCCAAAAATGCATCCATGAAGCTAAGAGTTTGGTGCCCGGACGTCGCGTCCACTAGCTGGTTGATCCGGGGTAGTGGAAAGCTATCTTTGGGGCACGCTTTATTGAGATCAGTGAAGTCCATGCACATCCTCCAGCTCCCGCTGGCCTTGCGAACCATCACAACATTCGCTAGCCAGTTGGGGTAGTGCACCTCACGAATGTGACCGGCGGCCAACAGCTTTCACACCTCCTCGTCCATGGCCTTCTGTCTGTTAAGGGTGAAGCTCCACTTCTTCTGCCGAATGGGTTGGCACTCCGGCCTGATATTGAGTCGGTGGGTAATCGCTTCTTCTGGAATGCCGGGCATATCGGATGCCGATCAGGTGAAGAAATCAGCGTTGGCCCGCAAGAAAGCGAGGAGCTGGCCATGGGCCTCCTCCGGGAGTAGGGCTCCGATCTGGATCATCTTTGTTGGGTCCTCTCCAAGAGGGAAAGCAAGCAGACGCTCGGCTGGCTCCCCTTTTCTTGCCAAGTCCCGAGGGTCCAGCGCTTCCGGTGCAGGTGTCACCCCCTGTGGACTAGGGGCCATGTGGTAGCAAAGTGGGGACGAGCTCTGCTCTCCCCGCATCTCCCCCACTCCTTCACTGGTGGGAAACCTCACGAGGAGCCTCTTAGTGGATATACAGCGTCCAAAAGATTGAGCCGGGCCGCCCAAGGATGGCATTATAGGCGAGGGGCACTCGGACCCCAGGAAGTTCATGAAGATTGTGCTTTGGCGCGGAGCTGTGCCAGCTGTGATAGGAAGAGTGATCTCCCCTCGACCTTCACGGAATCTCGGTGAACCCCATCAAAGGCGTGGCGACGGGCCGAAGCAGGTCGGGTGACAGGTTCATGCGAACAAAAGCATCATAATTCAAAACATCCACCGAGCTCCCACTATCAACCAGAATTCTTTTTACAGGATGCTTAGCAATCACCATGGACACGATGACGCTGTTGTCATTTTTATTTACCATCCCGTCTAAGTCCCTTTTAGAAAAAGGGATTACATAATCTAACTCTTCCTTCTCCCGTGGCCTCTTGGGTGGGCCACCTGCCCCCCAGGAAATCATCGCCACCGTCTTCTCAGTTGGTGCATTGTCGATCACCGATAGCGGAGGCACCGACGGTCCAGGGGCATCCGGGTTATTCCTTCGAACAAACTTCCCCAGATGGCCACGCTGGATAAGATCCTCTATCGCCTTCTTCAGCTGGCGACAGTCTTCGGTGTCATGGCCATGATCCCGGTGATAGCGGAAGTAGAGGTTCTTGTTGCGAGGGATTTTTGGGTTCATTGGAGGTGGGCGCTAAAGATAAGACTCACCCTCTATCTCGAGTAAGATGTGCGATATAGGGGCGAGCAGAGGAGTGTAGGGTCCGTCTCTCTGCGCAGGAGCTTGAGGACGGTTGTCTAGTCGGCAGGGAGGTTCGGGTTTCCTGGGTCAAACTTCAACAGGCTCAGGGCGGGCTGGCTTCTTGAGGACACTCCCGCTAGCCTCGCGCCGAGAGGAGTCAGCCTCGTCGGTGCGGATATACTTTTTGGCCCAGGTCAAAAGTTTGGCGTAAGAACCGGATGGCTTCTTATCGAGGGAGTACGCAAGCGGAACGGACGGAGCCTTCGCTTCAAAGCCAGAGTGGCTATTGAGTCTTCAAGATTATAGACTTTCAGGGCTACCTCCTTGAACCGAGTGACATAATCCCGCAAGGACTTGCCGCTCTTCTGCTGGACAGCGAAGAGGCTGTCAGCTACCCTTGGAATCTTCCGACATGCATCAAAATGGGCTAAGAAGGCCCTCTCCAGCTAATGGAAAGAATCAATACTCCGCGGCGGCAGGTGAGAGTACTAAGCTCATGCAGCTTTCTTTAGGATGGCAGGGAAGGGGATACACATGAGCGAATTAGTGGCCCCTTGAACCTGCATGAGAACCTTGTAAATTTCTAGGTGGTCCAGGGGATCCGTGGTCCCATCATATAGATCCAGCTGAGGGAGGCGGAACCAGGTGGAGATGGGCTCTTCCATGATACGGCGGGATAACGGAGGCCGGCTGTCATAGTCCGCCTCCAACAGGTGGGTGATCCAGCGGCTAAGTTCCTCCAATCGTTGGTTATACTCATTGAGTCAACGCTCGGCTCGATGGGCTATCCTGCCATCATAGGACCCCTCCCCCGAGGATTCTGAGGACGGGGAAGAGTGACGGAAATGTCGGTGAGGGCGTTCCGCCTCCTTCCCGTATCGTCGCTTGGGAGAAATGCTGGCATGATGAGAAGGCGATCGGGGTCTTTTGGAGGCTCTCCGGTGGTGAGGTTTGGGCGAAGCATGGCGGTGGAGAGCCTCCGGGACAGGCGATCTCCTTTGGGAGGAATATTGGCTGGGTTGCACCACCCCCGGAATTGATGGGAATGGCTCCGGCTGCCGCGGGGCCGCTTGCTGGTGCCGCAGACCTTGGACCACCGCAGCCAAGGATTGAACTTGCGTGGCTAGGGCGGCAAGCTGGTCTTCCTGAAGCTGTCGTGGAGGGGGCGCATGGACATCGACTGGGGGAGCAGAAGGTTCAGCCGCCTGGAGATGCGGCGGTGCAGGGACATCGGCTGGGGGGTTGAGGGGCTAACCGCCAGTGAATCTACTACTTGATGCTGCCCCCCGATGCCACTGACAGAGCCCCCTTTCGCACGGGTCATCACCATGGCTTAAGATCTTGGGGAGGGAGAGATTGCAGATCGCTGGTTCGATATCTTTTTCTTCCCCCTTCCTGGCGCGCCAATTTGATGACGCCGAGTCACTTTCTTTAAGCGCCGGGGAAACAGACGTCCTTCTCGCTGGACTTCTGCAAGAAAAGTCCTCGGAGACTGGATGCTCCGGTGGGGATCCTCCGACGCTCAAGTTAGTCACTCAGGAATAGACGAGAGCCGTCTAACCGAAGGAGGCTAGACCGTTAGAGCTTAACTAGTAGGAAGAAGCTAGAAAAACCAGAGTTCTTGAATCCTTACTTACAGCGAGAGCGTATGCTTTTATACCTGTTCGAAGATACACCCTTCCAATCCAGAAGATTGCTGATTTCAAGGTGCCCCATTCAATAATGGACAAAAGATGAGGCTGACAGTGATAGATCGTACTGTCGCTGTGCATGTCAGAGGTGTCCTACATCACCTATCAGTACGGCCTTATAGGGTCTGGTGTCTGTGGTTATGCCTGGTGCGCGCCATCGCCAGATGTGACCGCGCACAGTCATGGGCAGGTGGTGGACCATACTCTGTAATGGGGTATGGTCGTGTACAGTGACAGACATATGATGGACCATACGCCATTATGAGGTATGGCCACACCCTGCAGCAAATGTGCGGCGGATTACGTGGTCGTGCTAGGTGGCCCGGGCGGGCACGATCATGCCTCGAGCACTATTCATGCAGCCCGAGACCGAGGGGGTCTCGGGGGTTGAGATACTGTTCATAAGGCCCGGATGCTATGGCTTGAGGCCGAGGGTGGACCTCGAGGCCAAGCACCTTTCATGTAGCCCGAGACCGAGGGGGTCTCGGGGGTTGAGATACTGTTCATAAGGCCCGGGAGCTGTGGCTTGAGGCCGAGGGTGGACCTCGAGGCCAAGCACCGTTCATGCAGCCCGAGACCGAGGGGGTCTCGGGGGTTGAGATATTGTTCATAAGGCCCGGGAGCTGTGGCTTGAGGCCGAGGGTGGACCTCGAGGCCAAGCACTGCTCATGCAGCCCGAGATCGAGGGGGTCTCGGGTGTTGAGATACTGTTTATAAGGCCCGGGAGCTGTGGCTTGAAGCCAGGGTGGACCTCGAGGCCAAGCACCGTTCATGCAGCCCAAGACCGAGGGCGTCTTGGGGGTTGAGATATTGTTCATAAGGCCTGGGAGCTGTGGCTTGAGGCCGAGGGTGGACCTCAAGGCCAAGCACTGTTCATGCAGCCCGAGACCGAGGGGGTCTCAAGGGTTGAGATACTGTTCATAAGGCCCGGGAGCTGTGGCTTAAGGCCGAGAGTGGACCTCGAGAACAAGCACTATTCATGTAGCCCGAGACCGAGGGGGTCTCGGGGGTTGAGATACTGTTCATAAGGCCCGGGAGCTATGGCTTGAGGCCGAGGGTGGACCTCGAGGCCAAGCACTGTTCATGCAGCCCGAGACCGAGGGGGTCTTGGGGGTTGAGATACTGTTCATAAGGCTCGGGAGTTGTGGCTTGAGGCCGAGGGTGGACCTCGAGGCCAAGCACGTTCATACAGCCCGAGACCGAGGGGGTCTCGGGGGTTGAGATACTGTTCATAAGACCCGGGAGTTGTGGCTTGAGGCCGAGGGTGGACCTCGAGGCTAAGCACTATTCATGCAGCCCGAGACCGAGGGGGGTCTCGGGGGTTGAGATACTGTTCATAAGGCCCGGGAGCTATAGCTTGAGGCCGAGGGTGGACCTTGAGGCTAAGCACTGTTCATGCAGCCCGAGACTGAGGGGGTCTCGGGGGTTGAGATACTGTTCATAAGGCCCAGGAGCTGTGGCTTGAGGCCGAGGGTGGACCTCGAGGCCATGTACTGTTCATGTAGCTCGAAACCGAGGGGGTATCGGGGGTTGAGGTACTGTTCATAAGGCCTGGGAGCTGTGGCTTGAGGCCGAGGGTGGAACTCGAGGCCAAGCACTGTTCATGCAGCCCGAGATCGAGGGGGTCTCAGGGGTTGAGATACTGTTCATAAGGCCCGGGAGCTGTGGCTTGAGACCGAGGATGGACCTCGAGGCTAAGCACTGTTCATGTAGCCCGAGACCGAGGGGGTCTTGGGGGTTGAGATATTGTTCATAAGGCCCGGGAGCTGTGGCTTGAGGCCAATACCGAGGGGGAGGCTCAGGAGGCCGAGAGGGTCTCTATTAGTCGCCGTTATCATTTATTCTACGGCGCTGGATCAGCCATATCAGAATGCGTCCCATTTGAGATAAAGAAGAGAGGAAAAAATAATTAGGGAAGGAGGGACTGCGGTCGCACATGATTGTTAATATTCCTATGCACTATTACCTAATATGTTTCCTCGGATTAAAACCCGATCCGGTTCGCTCGATAAAAAGGATAATGAAAGCTGGAATTCAAAATGAGGATTCGCTCGATAAGATGAAAGAGGGAACAACAATAATTAGTTATGATTATATGGAGCTCTATATATATATATCTTATAAAATCTAAAATTATACATATTCTTATAAATTTGCTTTTTATTTTATGCTTCCATTTTTATAAATTATTTTTTTTGGTATTCTTATACTGAAATTGTTTATATATCCTCAAAAATTTACTATGTACAAGTATATCCTTATAAATTATTTGTTTTTACGTGCAAGAATGTGTAAAAAAAAAATAATATATAAAGATTTGCATGTAAATAATAAGTTTGCAAAATTATAAATATAAAAAAAATCAAAAATTGAAAGAAGCCCAGCGTACACCCGAGTTTTTTTTGGTACGCAGCATCGGAGTTCTGTACTGCCTCCGCATGCCCATATGATGGAGACGCACCTTTCTTTTTGCTTTTTTTTTTTTTTTTTTTTTTTTGGCTAAAAGCACTAATGACGAGCAAGAAATTAACCCGGAAATACAAAGGAAAAAAAAAAAAAAAGGGCAAACACTGCGAGTCCGATTCCTGCCTAAGTCTAACCAGCTGAATCTTGGGAAAATATCCAACGGCAGAATCAAGATTCTCATACAGAGATGCACTCGGGGAAAGATCGATTTTTTTAAAAAAATAAAAACTAAAAATAACAGCTACTAAAGCATCATGAAGAACCCCATAACAATTTTAATATTGAACCCAACAAAAATCCAAGATTTCGTCGATTCACTACGAGAATCAATCAAATAAATAAAGAAACGATCTTTAAAAAAAATTCGAAAGAAGCGTAGTGATCTTATAGCCGTACCTTGCGATCGGGATGATGCGAGCGAAGAGAAGAGAAGGCTTTTCTTTATTGCTTCTGTCGTTGGACCGTAAGCTCATTAAGCTTAGCAACCTCAAATTCTATTCTCACTCCCGTTTTTTTCGGCCCGTCAACACAATCGAAACCGATCCCACCCCGATTGGGAAATAGAAAGCCGATTGGGAAATAGAAAGAGCGTGGGTATCCGATTTGGTTCGACCGTGCGAACTCATTGCCGTTCTTATTATTATATAATTTATATTATTATTATATAATTTATATTACTCTGAAAGATTGGAGGACTGGGCATCGCAAGCGCAAACATTCCGAGTCGAGTTATTAATTAAGAAATTATTTAGAAATTAGACATCATTAATATGGAATCCAAAGAGCCCGATCAAAATTATTTAGAAATTAAAAAAAATAAGTCTTTTTTAATTGGACATACCATCGTTAATTTAGCCCAAATCCATTGTCACTAAGAAGCCGATAACCAAGAAGACCAATCGACTCTCTTGACTTTTTGCCAAAAAGAGAAAGCGCCCGAGAAGGTGATCTAAGAATCAATACCTAATTTAAGAACCAAGATAATCAGTCAACCAAGATCGGGTTTAAGAGGTTGGAGAAGTCAAAGAGGGGAAATGAAAAGTGAAGTGGGAGAATAAGCGGTCAGAACTTCCGCCCCCGCCCAGCCGTTGTCCATGGATGCTATTCCCATGTATCCGGTTCTGCCGTTCTCCGCGAATGCTATTCCGATATATCCGATCCTAGGTATTGAAATGACACAAAATGTTAATGTTAATGTTAATGTAGATATAGTAGATATTATTGTATATTTATTGTAAAACGAGGAGACATATGATTTTGAATAATAGATAAAATATTAATAACTTTATAAAAATATTATAAAAATTATATATAATAACATAACTATGCCAATGATAATCTAATTTAATAGAGGTTCATGATTATTAAAATCTATAATAGTAATGTTTTTTATATCCAAAATAGATTGCAGCATTAAATACAGAAAACTCTATCTATGTTTTATATCTAATAACAATACATAAAACTCTATTTGTGTTTTATATCTAATAAAAGTTAATTATAGTTTAATCCATGATCAGTACAAAAAGATTTGAATTGTTATCTTTAACTCTTGGGGATTATATATTTTTAATAACATATCTAACTTTATCTACGTATGATTTAATAACTTTTTAACTATCTTATATAATTAAATTTATAACATGGCATGTACATCTAATATGAAATAATTTTTTATCTAAAATGAGATGTAAATGCAATTTAAGTAATTTATCATCATTGTTACTAGATATATTTTTAAACTAATTTAAAAAATTATCATGTATATAGTGTTTATGTACAGTTTGCATGATATGAGCATGATATATTTTTAAACTAATTTAAAATTATCATGTATATAGTGTTTACGTACCGTTTGCATGATATGAGCATGTTATATTTTTAAACTAATTTAAAAAATTATCATGTATATAGTGTTTACGTACAGTTTGCATGATATGAGCATGTTATATTTTTAAACTAATTTAAAAAATTATCATGTATATAGGACCCCCATCAGCGATCCTCATCGGCACCGAGCGAGTGTCCGGTGAGGGATCGGGTGTGGAAGAGAGGAGGAGAGGGCTAAGGTGGCCCTTCTCCAAGGCGGGAGCCGATTCGGCTCCCACATTGGTCCAGGCCCAGCAGCATGTATGCCGTCTCGCCGGACCTAGGAGGCGGCCGATGACCCTCACTAGCACCGGGCGAGCGTCCAATGATGATCTAGCTGATTGATGGTGATCGGTCATGCCACCGGCATAGTAATGGCATCACTAAAGAACGAAAGAGAAAGAGAGAAAGAGAGAGAGGGAGAGAAAGGATGCGACGACGATCGGCTCTAGGCTAGTCGCCGACGACCGCAGCCCGGGGGAGAGATCGGTGGTGACCCTGGCTGCCGACACGAGCGCCCCTGGTTCGGGTGAACTAGGGGAATAGGAAAGAAAAAAAAAATAGGGGATTGGGGTTGGGGAACATGTTGACCAAATTATTGATTTTGATGATTAACAAAACACATGAGTATATTCATTATGTTTTTTACAAATTTGAGAAGTGTTTCAGGTATTAAGAATGGTTAATCAGTCAAAAGGAATAAGGAAACAAGTTTTGAATCGAATTTTAATAAAAATCATTTAAGTTTAGAACTTAGAGTCGACACCTCAACAGTCTGGAGCCGACCACAGGGCGTATCAGAACATTTCTAAGTTTTCGGCACGGTTTGGAGTCGACACCTGAAACTCTGGAGCCGACTCTAACCTGAGATACAGAGAAGTACTTTCTGCGTCAGTTTTTGGAGCCAACACCTTGAGTTCGGGAGCCGACACCTAGAGTTCGGGAGCCGACACCTATGATTTCTAGAGCCGACTCTAACATGAGAACAGAGAGCGTATTTTTGGACATCGGCGGAGTCGACACTCTCAGTTTTGGGAGCCGACACCTATATGAGGCGAGCGACACATCACTTTCTCGGAGCCGACTCCCCAACTAACTTCTTATTTACTATTTTTGGAAACTCGAGTTGGAGCCGACACCTGCAAAGTTGGAGCCGACTCCAACCTGTTAGGAATGGATTTTTAAATGTCAGAACGGACTCCAGCGGTAACTTTTTTTCACCTAATCTCTAACGGCTATTTTTCTTTGTGTGTAAAAGCAATCCAACTACTCTATAACGGCTATTTTTCTCACCTAATCTTGGATTAAGAGATCTATAAAAAGGGGGAACCGTCCATTTGAAAAAGTGGAACAGAAAGAGAAATATTTTATGAAAAAAATCAAAAAATCTTGTGAAAGAAAGAGAGAAAAATTAAAAAGAAAAGACTCAGAGCTCAAATCCATCAATCCTAGAGAGTCCAAAGAGAAATTCAAAGCATTCAAAGCTCAAAATCGAAGGATTTCTCAAGTGAAAAGGAAGAAAGCAAAAGACCTATTTTTCCCCAATTTCTCAACTACGATTTTTGTGAGGAATCTAAGCTGAGGCCTGATTCAATCATTCAAGGGAGAAGAAGAAAAGAAGAAAAGCACACATCCAAATCACTTCGAACAGGCTTTTCTTATCTTCGTTTATTTAATTGCATATTTGCTCATTTGAGGAGCTGTTTTGTATTCAAAACTATATTTTCCATTGTTGTTTGCTAATTCAATCAGGGGATTGAATTAGTGAAGGTAGTATATCTCGGGACAAGCTAAGGTTAGCTTGTGGTTTGGGTTTTGTGCTGGTGAGCCCGAAAAAACCAGCTGGGTTCATTGTGATCCCGGGTAAAACAATAAGTTGGAGTTGTGAGCTTGTAAAACAACTCAACTGTAATCAGGTGAATTATAGTATGGACCCAAGTGTTGCTTGGGAGTGGACGTAGGTATTGGATACACCGAACCACTATAAAATCTTTGTATTTATCGTGCATATTATCTCTCTCTCTATTAATCTCATTTGTGCTTAGCTTTAATTAATTTAGTTCTCTTAAGCACCTCCATATCAACCTAAATATTTTCAAAGAGTTAAAATTTTTAAAAGAACCCAATTAGATAGAAAGAGTACAAGTGGTGCATGTTAATTTTTAGGAAGTAACTTAATCTCTTGGTTTAGCAAAAAGTAAAATTTGGTTGCATTATTTACTGCTGAGGCTGAATATGTTACAGCTGGAAGTTGCTATGCTCAAATCTTTTGGATTAAGCGATAACTTGAAGATTACAGCATATCACTTGATAAAACTCCTATTAGATGTGATAACACTAGTGCAATAAACTTAACAAAAAATTCAATCCAACATTCAAGAACTAAGCACATTGAAATTAGATATCATTTTATTAGAGAACATGTAGCTAATAATGACATTTGTCTTGATTATGTTTGCACTGAGGAACAATTAGCTGACATATTTACAAAACCTTTGAGTGAAGAGAGATTCTGTTATCTTAGAGGAGAGTTAGGGATTTGTGATCCATTGGAATGATTTTGAAACCCTTAAAATTAACTATCTAGAATTCAATCAATTTCTTGAAAAATCTTTCATGATTCTAAGAACAATTCATCTAGATATTTGAACCATTTGATTCACAACATTCCAAGGATTTTATCCAAAATTTATTGATTTTCTTTTGACAAGTTTTGGATCTTTAAAACACTTATTTTTTTCTGAAACTGTCAGTGAAGTCGACACCCCTATTAGTGGAGTTGACACCTCATCTGTGTCGCTCTCGGTCTGGAACCTTGGAGCCGACACCCGCCTTAGCAGAGCCGACTCCAATTCGGGCGCTAACTGAGTTAGCGACTTGGAGTCGACACCCGACTTTGCGGGAGTCGACACCTTGTGGACCCATTTTGGCTATATTAGGGCAAAGTCGACACCCTTTCATCCCTAATCATCTCCAATCCTTTCCAAAATTCTCTCCAAGCCTCCCAAAACTTAGAATCCCTCAAATCTACTATTCCCTAGGATTCAATGGCACCAAAGCGGAGGGGAATAATCTTTGGAGCTCCCGTGGCGATGAGGAAGAGGAGTGAGAGGCATCCAGCTCCTCAACCATCGTCTAGCTCAGATTCTACGTCTTCATCCTCCATGCCCAGTGCCATTCCAGGTCAATCTTCACTACATATAGATTTATTAGTGGGGAAGGTGATTATGATGGGCAAAAAAGTAAATTTTGGATTTTTTGAGGATGAGGGCTTCTCCATAGGCAAGCAAATCAAATATATGGGATAGGAGAAAATATGCTCTTTAGATGTTCCGACCTATCCTGCTCTTGTCAATGATTTCTACTTGAATTTATCTAGAGGAGATGGAGGTTTGATTGGCTTTGTGAGAGGAACAAGGATTCATCTCACCTCCGAGATTTTGGGTAGACTGTTAAATATTCCTATTACTAGACCCATTGCCCATGCTCATAGTGACAGAGGAGTAGCTTTATCTAGAATGCTTGGCAGGAATGTTGTTGATTTTGAAGAGGTTAGGGCTAACCAATTACCCTTAGAGCTTAGATTGTTACACAATATTTGTGGTAGGATACTCTTTCCCAAAACTAGTCGCTTTGAGTATGTATCGAAAAGAGATGTTCTTGTTATGGACTCTGTTGTGACCAACCAGCCTATTAATCTTCCGGGTATGATAATTTGGTACATGGCCGAGGCAAGAAGTAAGAAGAGGTCTACACTCCCATATGGCATGATCTTGACTTTAGTATTCTGAAGCCAGGATGTAGCTATATCAGAAAATGAACCCAAGAAGAATTTAAGGCACAATGACTACTATAGTTTGGCAACAATGCATCAAATGGGGTTTGTAAAGAAGGATGGAATTTGAGAATGAAAAAGTCACTTGGATGAAAGAGCAACTGAGGTTGGAGCTACAGCACCTGGACCTTCAGTGAGACATATTTCACCAGGACCTAGTAGCCCAGTACCTTCAACAACTCTTGGTCCTGCTACTAGTTCATTTGCTGAAGCTTCTACCAGTTTTTCTGACACTCAGATGGAACAATTGAAGTCTTTACTTTTGGTTCATAAAGAAGAGATGAAGACTGAGATAGACAGTAGTCTTATGAGCTTGAGAGAAATGTTTTATTCATTGGATGACAGAGTGAGCAAGATTGAATCCACTCTTGGATCTTCTTCAGAAGCTTTAAAGACTGATCTCATGCATATATTTGAGGAACTCAAAGAAATTGGAGGAGATTCTGAGACTTATTCTAGATGCAATGAAGAATTATAGGAGAAAATCACAGTGGCATCTACATTCTTTGATAGAAGATTAAATGAATTTATCAGAGTTCAAAGGGATGGAATGGGACAACTCTTAGAAGAACTCAAGAAACGTTTTAGAATTTGATGTTTCTACGTTTCATTGTTTGATTTACTTTTTAATGTATTGAAATTTTAGCTTTTCTTTTGATGTAATTAGAATTTTGATGTAATGGAAGCAACATTTTGTTATAGTTGAATGATGTATGAAAGTATTTATGATGTAATGTTTTGATGCTTAAATGAATATTATCTTTGAACATTGATATTAAGTGACTTGAATTGAGTTTTGATTCACTTATGTTTAATGCATTGATCTATACTACTTGTAACTTCTTAACCTTTTTGTTGATTACAAAAAAGGGGAGAAGTAAATGATATTTGTATGTGCATAAAAGTTACAATTAAATGTACAAGGGGGAGAGAAGATAATTTATGTACATTGAATGAATTTCATTAATTGGTATCAAGCATTGAATGAACTTAATTGCATGAATGATAAGAAGAAAAGATGTTAATTTGAGTATCATAGGGGGAGCTATCTCATTCAGAGGGAGCTTAACTATGAGAACTTAAAATTTGCTTTGAAACTTTCATTGCTTAATCATGCATATACTCAATATTTTTGTCATCATCAAAAAGGGGGAGATCGTTAACCCAATTATTGATTTTGATGATTAACAAAAGACATGAGTATATTCATTATGTTTCTGATAAATTTGAGAAGTGTTTCAGGCATTAAGAATGGTTAATCAGTCAAAGGAATAAGAAATAAGTTTTGAATCAAATTTTAATAGAAATTATTTAAGTTCAGAACTTAGAGTCGACACCTCAACAGTCTGAAGCCGACCCCAGGGCATATCAGAACATCTCTAAGTTTTCGGCACGGTTTGAAGTCGACACCTGAAACACTGGAGCCGACTCTAACCTGAGATATAGGAAAGTGCTTTCTGCATCAGTTTTTGGAGCCGACACCTTGAGTTCGGGAGATGACACCTGGAGTTCGGGAGCCGACACCTAGGATTTCTGGAGCCGACTCTAACCTAAGAATAGATAGCGTATTTTTGGACATCGGCAGAGTTGACACTCTCAGTTTCGGGAGCCGACACCTATATGAGGTGAGCCGATACATCACTTTCTCAGAGCCGACTCCCCAACTAACTTCTTATTTATTATTTTTGGAAACTCGAGTTAGAGCCGAGACCTGCAAAGTTGGAGCCGACTCCAACCTATCAGGAACAGATCTTTAAATGTCAGAACGGACTCCAACAGTAACTTTTTTCCACCTAATCTCTAACGGATATTTTTCTTTATGTGTAGAAACAATCCAACAACTCTATAATGGCTATTTTTCTCACCTAATCTTGGATTAAGAGATCTATAAAAAGGGAGAACCATCTGTTTGAAAAAGTGGAACAAAAAGAGAGAAATATTTTATGAAAAATCGAAAAATATTGTGAAAGAAAGAGAGAGAAATCAAAGAGAAAAAACTCAGAGCTCAAATCCATCAATCCTAGAGAGTCCAAAGAGAAATCCAAAGCATTCAAAGCTCAAAATCGAAGGATTTCCCAAGTGAAAAGGAAGAAAGCAAAAGCCCTATTTTTCCCCAACTTCTCAACTGCGATTTTTGTGAGGAATATGAGTTGAGGCCTGATTCAATCATTCAAGGGAGAAGAAGAAAAGAAGAAAAGCACACATCCAAATTGCTTCGAACAGGCTTTTCTTACCTTTATTTTTTAATTACATATTTGCTCATTTGAGGAGCTATTTTGTATTCAAAACTATATTTTTCATTGTTGTTTGCTAATTCAATCAGGGGATTGAATTAGTGGAGGTAGTATACCCCGGGACAAGCTAAGGTTAGCTTGTGGTTTGGGTTTTGTGCTGGTGAGCCTGGAAAAACTAGCTGGGTTCATTGTGATCCCGGGTAAAACAACAAGTTGGAGTTGTGAGCTTGTAAAACAACTCAACTGTAATTAGGTGAATTATAGTGTGGACCCAAGTGTTGCTTGGGAGTGGACGTAGGTATTGGATACACCGAACCACTATAAAATCTTTGTGTTTGTCATGCATATTATCTCTCTCTCTCTATTAATCTCATTTGTGCTTAGCTTTAATTAATTTAGTTCTCTTAAGCACCTCCATATCAACCTAAATATTTTCAAAGAGTTAAAATTTTTAAAAGAACCCAATTCACTCCTCCCTTCCTCTTGGGTTGTCATCTGGGCCAACAAAACATCTGGCCCGGCACGGCATGTGGGCCACGTGCCGTGCCGAGCCGATTTTTTTCTCTGATGAGTCATGCCTGGCATGGCCCATCTGGAGGTGTGGCCCGTTGGGCCTGGGCCATGCTGTGCCAGGCACGGCTCAGTGCCCACCTCTCTCATATCCTAGTTGACGTATAGGCTGTGTTTGAAATAGGGGATAAGGAAGGATATCCCCTGGATATCCCTCCTTATCCCCAAAAGCTATAACTATAGGGGATAACTCTGAAAAAATTTAACCAGAGAGGATAACCATGGGTTATCCAATGGACTTATTCCCTAGGGACTTCAAGAATAACTAGAGCTATCCCTTCATGGCAAAGTTGTTATTTAAAAAAGGTGGTTATCCCTTGAGCTATCCTCTGGATAAATGCTATTCTGTACACTTATCCAGGAATAACTTTTTGGGAACCAAACACTACCTTAGTATAGGAACCAAAACATTATGTTCCGTGGAGTATAATGGCCTTTGCTTTGTGGCTTCAGAAGTGGCATCCTTGCTTAAGAACACCCTGTGGCTTCTCTCCATCGATAAACATCAAGCCACAGTAAGAACGAAGTAGCAAAGGCCTAAAACAGAGGTAAATGCTTCCTCCGTAGAGGACTAAACATCATGCTCAACAAAAACAAAGTAGCAAAAGCACTGCTGAACCAGTAAACTATGCTACGATAGCATAATATGAGTAAGACAACTCTTAGCACAACCATACTAGAAAAAGAAACAAGTAGTCGAAGAAGAAAGGATAAGAACTTTCTTTATTAATGAAAAGTTACAACCTTCTGAGAGGCATTACAAGTGCATCATAGCATAAGAAATAAAGATAAATAAAATAAAAGCTCGACTGAGCAGCTTCAGTCGATAACGATGTTTCTGCATCTGACCCTAGAAATCAGAAAAACCAATAAGCTCCATTGGGCCACTGGTTAATGCCAAAGAGCAAAGTAAGCCATCCACGGATCCCTAAGATGAACGCGATGAGGGATCCTAACCAGGTCAAAGACCTATGGATGCTGATGCCGAGGATGCCTCCTCCCCTAAGTGGGATGCTGGGCTTCTAGCCATTGCCCAACAACATAGACAGGGGACCAGCAGACCAACACCACTCTCCTCCTTCCTCACAGAAAAAGATTCCTCAGATGGATGAACTGAGAGATCCAAATTGAGGAGGGAGGTGAGTCCCATGTCTTCCATGGGGAATACGTATGCTTTGCGTTTCCTGTGGTCTCCATGGCAAGTGATAAAGGCCACACAGGAAGCGCATACGTGCGCTCCCCATATGACCTCTGCGGGCATCCCGTGTGCTCTCTATATGACCTCCGAGAATTTCTTCCTTGAGGATTACTTGCTCTTCAGCAGCTTCTCCATCACATCAGCTATCTGGTACAAGCCAGCTTTCAAAAGGGAAGCTCGATCTCTCCGCTCTCAACCTCAATGAAACGGGTGCCATAAAAGCCCCTACAGCTCACAGAAGGAGGTCTTGGGAGATAGCCTAACATGGTCCGCTCTCCCTATTTTATAGGCAAGCAAACCGGGAGCAACCATTAAAGAAGGGAGCCCTAGAATTTGAAATGCCCTGGCCACACTGCCACATGGTATATCAAAAGAAAAGGGCACTTTCCAAAGTGCACCGGACGCGCCTCCCAGGCCATGATGGAAGATGGAGATTTCCTTTCGATCTCGAATCAAGAGCCTTAAATGCAGGAAACCAACCATAGGTCCTTGAGATATGGGCAGGCCTGGGAAATCTCCTTTCAAAAATGATGCCATCCAATGGCAATCGAGTGCTTATTGCGTATGTTAAAGAGACCCATGTTGGAAAAGACCAACGAGATAAATGCCTTAAGCGGAAACGAAGCGTCCTTCGACAAAGCCATTTTATATGCCTCGGCAAAAAATGTACCAACTTTTTGTTTTGGATAAACCGAACTATCTAACCTTGGCCCCAGCTGAGGTATTTGCGCTATTTTTGGTCATTTCACGCCGAACCATTTTGTACCTCAACAAACTAAGTTAGCTTGCGCGCACCTAACCTCGGCCCCAACTAAGGCAAAGTTGGAGTTATGTTCCATGGCAAAACCAAACAATTTTATGCATCAGCAAAACCAGTTAATCTAGCTTCGATTAAGCAGAATCTTCAATTCGGAACCCCTAAGGGATATCCGACCTTAAAACGCGTTTTGTTTATGATTTGTTTACCATCAGAGGAACCCCCAGCAAAAAGGTCGTTTGAAAAAATAATGACCAAAGCAATAAGACAAAGATTCATTCATTAAATTTTGATCGGATTACAAGTTGAAAAAGCAAAAAATACATGAGTAACCCTTAAGAATCAGGGTTCGGGTCAGTCCCGAAAACCTCCTTGGTAACATCCGGAAGGACTTGACTCGCTTCACCCACTCCGAATGTTGGAAGAGAGACCTCAGGTTCCTCGGCAGTAGGCTGAGAGCATTCTTCAGGAGCCATGGCCTCTCTGGGACCCAGAATAGCGTCAAGATAGACATCAGAAATGTCCTCATATTCTACTTCTCCGGCCCCCGGGGTGCGAGTATCAAATAGCTTGGCCTCCAGAAAAGATAAATCTAACTCAGGATATACTCGAGAGATCTTCGCCCGAGTTTCCTTCTCGCCGAACCGGAATGCATCCGCACAAGCCTCTTTGCACTCTTCAGAGAATTGAATAGAACTTTTGTACTCCTCTACAGCCGAGGTAATTCGGTCGTTGGCTTCAGCTAGCTGGCCCCCAAGTTCAAGATTCATTTGGCGACATGCAGCCAACTCCGCCCTTAGGGCCTTAAATTGCTCCTGTGTCTCGAACTCGATTTTTCCTATCTGCAAACAGCAGGTCGTTTGAGGCCTTAAACAAAAGAAAAGTGCCGAAAACAAGTAAATGAGAAGACCCTATACCTCTTCCTCATGCCGAGCCATTTTATCGCTCAGATCATGGACCTTTTCCAGGGCCTTCAATTCGGCCACTTTATTCTGTCAAAGACTGTTGACCCAAGTATTGATTTTGATGATTAACAAAAGACATGAGTATATTCATTATGTTTCTGATAAATTTACGAAGTGTTTCAAGCATTAAAAATATTCAGTCAGTCAAAAGGTATAGGGAAATAAGTTTTGAATCAAAATTAAAAAGAAAATTTGTAAGTTTAGAACTTAGAGTCGACACCCAAACTGTCAGGAGCTGACCCCAGGGCATATCAGAACCTTTCTACATTTTTGGCATGGTCCAGAGTCGACACCTAGAGTTTCGGAGCCGACTCCAACCTAAGATACAGAGAAGTGGTTTCTGCATCAGTTTCTGAAGCCGACACTTGGAGTTCGGGAGCCGACACCTAAAAGTTGTGGAGCCGACACTTACAGTTTCTGGAGCTGACTCTAACCTAAGAATAGAGAGCATATTTTTTGGACAAAGTTAGAGTCGACACCTTTGGATTCCGGAGCCGAGTCTCGATAGCACCGAGCCGACACTTAACTTTTCTGGAGCCGACTCCTCAACGAACTTCTTATTACTATTTTTGGATACCACGATTTGGAGCCGACACCTGAAAAGTTGGAGCCGACTCCAACCTGTCAGGAACGGATTTTTCAAACGTCAGAACAGACTCCAATGGTAAGATTTTTTCCACCTAATCTCTAACTGCTATTTTTCTTTGTGTGCAGAAGCAATCCAACTACTTTGTAACGGCTATTTTTCTCACCTAAACTTGGATTAAGAGATCTATAAAAAGGGGAAACCATCCGTTTGAAAACTGACTGAAAAATCAAGAAAAATACCTAGTGAAAAAGAGAGAGAAATCAAGAGGAAAGACTCAGAGCTCAAATCCATCAATCCTATAGAGTTCAAAGAGAAATCCAAAGCACTCAAAGTTCAGAATCAAGGATTTCCCAAGTAAAAAGGAAGAAAGCAAAAGCTCTATTTTTCTCCAACTTCTCCATTGCGATTTTTGTGAAAAATCTGAGTTGAGGCCTGATTCAATCTTTCAAAGGAGAAGAAGAAAAGAAGAAAAGCACACATCCAAATCGCTTCAAATAGGCTTTTCTTACCTTTGTTTATTTTTATATATTTGCTCATTTGAGGAGCTGCTGTCAATTTGAAACTCTATTTTTCACTATTTTTGGCTAATTCAATCAGGGGATTGAATTAGTGGAGGTAGTATACCTCGGGACAAGCTAAGGATAGCTTGTGGTTGGGTTTTGTGCTGTTGAGCCTAGAAAACTAGCTGAGTTCATTGTGATCCCAAGGAAAACAACAAGTTTTGAGTTGTGAGCTTGTAAAACAACTCGGCTGTAATCAAGTGGATTATAGTGTGGACCCAAGTGAAGCTTGGGAGTGGATGTAGGTGTTGGATACACCAAACCACTATAAAATCTTTGTGTTTGTCGTGCTTTGTCTCTTTGCTTTGTCTCTTTATCTCTCTCAATCTCATTTGTTTGTGCTTAGCATTTATCTATACATTACACTTAAGCACTTTCATATCAGAGCACTTAGTTTTCAAAGAGCTAAATTCTTTAAAGAACTCAATTCACCCCATCCTTTTGGGTTGCCATCTGGGCCAACAATTGGTCTCAGAGCTAGTACTCATATCTTGTTTGATCCAACGATCAAGAGTCAAAGATTCAAATGGCAGCTCAAGCTGGATCTTCATTTGCTGAAGGTCAATCCACTAATAGACCTTCTTTATTTAATGGTTCAAATTATTCTTATTGAAAAGCTAGAATGAGAATTTTTATTCAAGCTTTAGATTATGAACTATGGAGTGTAATCACTAATGGACCTAGCACACCCACACATATTGTAGATGGTTCAATAGTTCCTAAACCCAAAAGGGATTGAAATGAGAATGATAGGAAAATGGCTCAGCTTAATGCAAAAGCCATGAATGTTTTATATTGTGCTTTAGATGCTAATGAATTTAATAGAATTTCTACATGTATTTCCGCAAAAGAAATTTGGGATAGATTAGAAGTTACCCATGAGGGTACTAATCAAGTAAAAGAATCAAAAATCAATATTCTAGTGCACAAATATGAATTGTTTAGCATGGAACAAAATGAAACTATTACATGCATGTACACTAGATTTATTGATATTGTAAATGATCTAAAAAGTCTTGGTAAGACCTATACTAATTCTGATTTGGTGCGTAAAATTCTTAGGTCTCTTCCAAGGTCATGGAAAGCAAAAGTGACTGCATTCCAAGAAGCCAAGGACCTCAATACCTTACCTTTGAAGGAGCTACTTGGATCATTGATGACCCATGAACTAACCATGAAGCAACATCAAGAGGAAGAAGTCAAAAAGAAGAAAACGATTGCCCTTAAAGCTGCAGAAAAGGAAATAAGTAGCAGTGAGGAAGAATAGGAAGATGATAAGACAACCCTTCTTGCAAAGAAGTTCAGAAAATTTATGCAAAGAAGGAGATCCTTCCACAAGAAAAAGTATGAAACAAAAATGAAAGGTGAAAAAGAAAAGAAAAGGACAAGGACAAAGAGAAAGACTCCCTCATATGTTATGAATGTAAGAAACCGAAGCACTTTAGATATGACTGTCCTCAATTAAAGAAAGCCTACAAAAGAAGAAGAAGGCTTACGTTGCAACATGAAGCGACAGCGAAGAATCCTCTTCTGAGGAGGAACAAAAAGAAGTTGCAAACATTTGCTTTATGCAAATGATGATGAGGTAAGTACCGAAACTCATGACTTTACCTTTGATGAATTGTTTGATGCATTTAATGAATTAGTTAGTGATTTTAAAGTTTTAAAAAAGAAAAACAAATCTTTGAAAAATGATAATTTAAATCTTGACAAAGAAAAGGATAAACTAACTCATGAAGTTGAAGAATTGAAATCTAAAAATAAAAATTTGTTAAAAGAAAAGGAATCAATTACTAATGAAAATGTTAGTTTAAAGAAAGAAGTTGATAAATATAAAAATATAGTTGATAAATTTATATATAGCTCTGAAAAACTTAACTTGCTATTGAGTAATCAAAGAGCTATATTTGATAAAGCTGGATTAGATTATAGGCCTAACAAGAAACAAAAGTTTGTTAAGAATTTCTTTATAAAGAAACAAGATAAAATGATGTTTCATATTATTGCTGTAATAAGAAAGGACATAAAGCTTATGAATGCAATTTTAAAAAAAATTAATAAGAATTTAAATATAAAAGGAAAGAAAATATGGGTTTTGAAAGGAACAATCTTTATCGCAACTAACCATGAAGGACCCAAGAAAGCTTGGGTACCTAAACATAAGATTTGATCATTTTGTAGGAGTGTCTTGCGACCACAAGATCAAAACACAAGTGGTATCTTGATAGCGGCTGCTCAAGGTACATGATGGATGACAAGGATCAATTTATCACCCTTGAAAATAAGAGAGAAGGAGTTGTTACATTTGGAGACAATGGCAAAGGTCAAATTATGAGATTTGATAAAATTCAAATAACCTCCTTCACTTTTATAGAAAATGTTTTATATGTAGATGGTTGAAAACATAATTTGATTAACATTAGCCAATTGTGTGATAAAGGTTTCAAAGTTTCATTTGAAGCTTCTATCTGCACTATTTCTAATCCCATTAACAATAGCATTATATTTACTGAAAATAGAAATGGCAATGTATACTTAATTGATTTAGACAATTTGTCTACTAGTAATCATTGCTTAGTTGCTGATAATGCTAATATTAATGAGATTGGATGGCTATGGCATCGTAGATTAGGTCATGCAAGCACACACTTGATTTCAAAATTAATTAAAATGGATTTAGTTAAAGGACTTCCAAAGTTAGATTTTAAAAACAATCGAATTTGTGATGCATGTCAATTTGGAAAACAAACTAGAAACTCTTTCAAATCTAAAAATGTTGTTTCTACTTCTAGACCACTAGAGCTACTTCACATGGACCTTTTTGGACTTACTAGAACAACTAGTCTAGAAGGAAAGAAATATGGTCTTGTGATAGTAGATGATTATTTTAGATTCACTTGGGTATTATTCTTGGCTCATAAGGATGAGACTTTCCCTATATTCATGAAATTCTTCAAGAAAGTCACTAATGAGAAAAACAACACCATAATGTCTCTTAGAAGTGATCATGGCACTAAATTTGAAAATCATTCATTTGAAAATTTCTGCATTGAACATGGCATTCATCATAATTTTTCTGCACCTAGAACACCTCAACAAAATGGAGTTGTAGAAAGAAAGAATAGAACTTTAGAGAACATGGCCCGTACCATGCTATATGAAAGCAACCTACCAAAATACTTTTGGGCGGAAGCTATAAACACGGCATGTTACATCCTTAATAGAGCTCTAATTAGGCCAATCCTTAAGAAAATACTTTATGAATTATGGAATAATAGAAAACCAAATATTAGTTATTTTCATACATTTGGTTGTAAATGTTTCATTCATAATAATGGTAAAGATAATCTTGAAAAATTTGATGCAAAATCTGATGAAGGCATATTCTTAGGATATTCAACATCTAGTAAAGCCTATAGAGTATTTAACAAGAAATCCTTAATTATAGAAGAATCTATTCATGTAGTTTTTGATTAGTTTTTAGCATCAAGTTCAGAAAAGATTGATGATGAGGAAGATACAATTTTGCTAGAAAGAGATATTAAAAAATTAAATATAGATGTATCTTCAGATCATGAACAAGAAGCTAAAGATGATGATTCTCCTAGGGTTGATGTTATTGATACTAATCATAACGAGGTAGATCTTCCTAGAGATTGGAGATATGCCTATGGTCATCCAAAGGAATTGATTATAGGTGATCCATCTCAAGGAGTAAGAACTAGATCATTTATGAGAAATATCAATAATCATCTTGCATTTGTATCTCAAATTGAACCTAAAACTATTGAAGAGGTTGAAAAAGATAGTAATTGGATGCTGGCTATGCAAGAAGAATTAAACTAATTTACTAGGAATAATGTATGGTCCTTAGTTGATAGACCTAAAGGTCATTCAGTTATAGGATATAAATGTATATTTAGGAATAAATTAGATAAAAATGGCATAGTAATCAGAACTAAAGCTAGATTAGTTGCAAAGGGATATAATCAAGAAAAAAGAATTGATTTTGATGAAACTTTTGCACCTGTAGCTAGATTAGAAGTAATTAGACTATTACTTGTATTTGCATGTTATATGAATATCAATTTATTTCAAATGGATGTTAAAAGTGCATTTTTAAATGGTTTTATAAATGATGAAGTTTATGTAGAACAACCACTTGGTTTTGAAGATCATTAATTTCCAAACCATGTTTTTAAATTACACAAAGCACTATATGGTTTAAAACAAGCACCTAGAGCTTGGTATGATAGGTTAAGTAAATTTCTAATTGAAAATGATTTTTCTAGAGGAAATGTTGATAAAACCTTATTTTTGAAAAGAAAAGACAAATACTTATTAGTAGTACAAATATATGTAGATGATATTGTATTCGGTGCTACTAACAATCTTTTGTGCCGAGAATTTGCTAAGTTAATGCAGGGTGAATTCGAAATGAGCATGATGGAAGAACTCAATTTCTTTCTAGAACTACAAATTAAACAAAGCAAAGAGGAGATTTTCATCAACCAAACAAAGTACATGAAGGAAATTCTCAAGAAGTTTGGAATGGAATCAATCAAACCCCTTGAAACACCTATGAGTCCTTCATGCAAATTAGACAAAGATGAAGACGGTAAGAAAGTTGATCAGAAGCATTATAGAGGTATGATCGGATCTCTACTTTACTTAACTGCAAATAGACCTGATATTATGTTTGCTGTTTATCTATGTGCTAGATTTCAATCAGAACCTAAAGAATCTCATTTAATTGCTGTAAAAAGAATACTAAGATATCTAAGTGGAACTAAAAATGTAGGATTATGGTATTCTAGAGACTCAACACTAAATTTGATTGCTTATTCTGATTCTGATTATGCTGGATGCAAATTAGATAGAAAAAGTATAAGTGGTGCATGTCAATTTTTAGGAAGTAACTTAATCTCTTAGTTTAGCAAAAAGCAAAATTCAGTTGCATTATCTACTGCTGAAGCTGAATATGTGGCAGCTGAAAGTTGCTGTGCTCAAATCCTTTAGATTAAGCGACAACTTGAAGATTATGGTATAACACTTGATAAAACTCCTATTAGATGTGATAACACAAGTGCAATAAACTTAACTAAAAATTGTATGCAACATTCAAGAACTAAGCACATTGAAATTAGATATCATTTTATAAGAGAACATGTAACTAACAATGAAATTTGCCTTGATTATGTTAGTACTGAAGAACAATTAGCAGACATATTTACAAAACCTTTGAGTGAAGAAATATTTTGTTATCTTAGAGGAGAGTTAGGGATTTGTGACCCTTTGGAATGATTTCAAAACCCCTAAGGAATGATTATCTAGAATTCAATCAATTTCTTGAAATTTCTCTCATGATTTTAGGGACAATTTATCTAGACATTTGAACAATTTGATTCTCTACATTCCAAAGATTTTATCAAAAATTTATTGATCTTATTTTGACAAGTTTCAGATGTTTGAAACTCTCTTTTTTTTCTGAAACTGTCAGTAGAGTCGACACCTCAATTTGTGGAGTCGACACCTTGTCTGTGTCGCTCTCAGCCTGAGACCTTAGAGCCGACACCCGCCTTAGCGGAGCCGACTCCAGTTCGAGCGCTGACTGTGTTATCGACCTGGAGCCGAGACCTCGCTTTGCGGGAGTCGACTCCAAGTGGTCCCAAGTTATCTATTTAGGGCTGAGCTGACTCATATTTCATTTCAATCGACTCCAAACTTTCTCAAACTCTCTCAAACTTTTCCCAAAACCCCAAATCTCTTAAATTAGCCTCTTCATAGCACTTAATGGCACCCAAGCGCAGAGGATCGTTGTTTGGAGGAAGAGTAACGATGGAAAAATGTACAACAAGGCGTCCGACGCATGAACCCTCTTCGAAATTATCCTTCAGCTCAACCGCATCCACTCCTAGTGCCATTCCTAGCCCATCCTCACCACAAGTTGATACCTTAGCCGACCGAATCATTACCATGGGAAGAAAGGTGGATTTTGAATTTTTTGAAGCCAAGGGTTTTTCTATTGGAAGATAAATCAAAGAACTCGGTTGGGATAAGGTATGTTCCTTAGATGTACCCATTTATCTGGCTCTAGTTAAGGAATTTTACTTCAATTTGTTAAGAGGAGATGGAGGATTAGTTAGTATGGTTAGAGGAAAAAGAATTCATCTCACATCCGAAATTTTAGGAAATCTTTTAGAAATCCCTGTTGTAGGATTGATTGCAAATAGTCATAGTGATAGAGCAGGAGCATTGTCAAGGATGTTGGGTAGAGACTTCACTGAGTTTGAGGAAGTTAGAGAAAATCAGTTGCCTCTTGAGCTTAGACTGTTACATAATATATGTGATAGGATTTTATTTCCCAAGACAGGCAGGTTTGAGTATGTCTCAGAGTGAGACATAGTGATTATGGACAGTATTTTGATGGGTCAGCCAATCAATCTGGCAAGAATGATGATATGGTATATGGCTGAGGCTGGGGGCAAGAGGAGATCGACCTTGCCTTATGGAATGGTCCTAACCATGGCATTCAAAAGTCAAGGAGTTGTTATTTCTAAGAATGAGCCATTGAAAAACCTAAGGCACACTAATTATTACAGCTTGGCTACAGTGCATAGAATGGGGTTTGTAAAAGTGGATGATAGATGGGAAAGAAAAGGTCATCTGGATGAGAGAGCAGCTGACATTAGGGCCACTGCACCATCTGAGGTAGGTCCATCAGTGAGGCATCCATCATCAGAGCCTAACAGATCATCACTACCACTGGCACCTACTCCAGTTCCTACACCTGTGCCATTGCTTGTTCCTTCTGTTGGTTTTTCTGATATTCGGTTAGAGCAACTTAAAAGTTTATTGTGTACTCAAAAGGAAGAGATAAAGACCGAGTTAGATAGCAGATTTATGAACTTGAGAGAGACTCTCTATTCCTTGGATGATAGAATCAGCAAGATTGAGTCCACTCTTGGTTCTTCTTCAGAAGCATTAAAGACTGATCTCAAGAACATTTTTGAGGAACTTAAAGAAATTGGAGGAGATTCAGAAACTTATTCCAAATGCAATGCAGAGCTTCAAGACAAAATTGTTACTGCATGTGGATTTGTTGATAGAAGACTGAAGAAATTTGTCAGAACTCAAAGTGAAGGAATGAAAAAAATTGTAGAAGAATTGCAAAGACTTCTTAGAACTCATTTTTGATTATGTTGTAATGAAGTTCTTTTGATGTTATTAAAAGATGATGTTTAGTTTAGTATGTTTTGATATTTTGATGATGTAATGAAGTTAGATATAATGAAGTTCTTTTTGAAATGTATTGTTTACTATTTATTAAATGTAATGTTGTGAATGAATTACTTGAATTTTTGTAATTTGATTATTCTTTTGAGAAAGATTAATTTGAACTTGAATCTTTTCTAAAACCTTTTTATTGATTACAAAAAAGGGGGAGAGAAGATTGTATATGCAAGCTTAAGTAATGGGTATCAAGCAAGCTTAAGGAATTGGTATCAAATAGTTTCGATGAAATAATTTTAATTGGTATCAAGCATCAAATATAATTTGATATGATCATATGAGTTTAATAATAAAGGAAGAAAAGATGTTAAATTGAGTATCATAGGGAGAGCTACCTCATTCGGGGGGAGCTCAACTATGAGAACTTAAAACTTGTGAAATTTGATTTGAAAATCCTATTGATTAATCATGCATATACTCGATGTTTAATCATGCATATACTCGATGTTTTTGTCATCATCAAAAAGGGGGAGATTGTTGACCCAAGTATTGATTTTGATGATTAATAAAAGACATGAGTATATTCATTATGTTTCTGATAAATTTACGAAGTGTTTCAGGCATTAAAAATGTTTAGTCAGTCAAAAGGTATAGGGAAATAAGTTTTGAATCAAAATTGAAAAGAAAATTTGTAAGTTCAGAACTTAGAGTCGACACCCAAACAGTCAGGAACCGACCCCAAGGCGTATCAGAACCTTTCTACATTTTCGGCACGGTCCGGAGTCGACACCTAGAGTTTCGGAGCCGACTCCAACTTGAGATATAGAGAAGTGGTTTCTGCATCAGTTTCCAGAGCCAACACCTGGAGTTCAGGAGCCGACACCTGAAAGTTGTGGAGCCGACACTTACAGTTTCTGGAGCCGACTCTAACCTGAGAATAGAGAGCATGTTTTTTGGACAAAGTTAGAGTCGATACCTTTGGATTCTGGAGCCGACTCCCGATAGCGCCGAGCTGATACTTAACTTGTTTGGAGCTGACTCCTCAATGAACTTCTTATTACTATTTTAGACACCCCGATTTGAAGCCGACACCTGAAAAGTTGGATCCGACTCCAAGCTGTCAGGAATAGATTTTCAAATGTCAGAACGGACTCCAACGGTAAGATTTTTTCTACCTAATCTCTAATGGCTATTTTTCTTTGTGTGCAGAAGCAATCTAACTACTCTGTAACGGCTATTTTTCTCACCTAAACTTGGATTAAGAGATCTATAAAAAGGGGGAACCGTCTGTTTGAAAACTGACCGAAAAATCAAGAAAAATACATAGTGAAAAAGAGAGAGAAATCAAGAGGAAAGACTCATAGCTCAAATCCATCAATCCTAGAGAGTTCAAAGAGAAATCCAAAGCACTCAAAGTTCAGAATAAAGGATTCCCAAGTAAAAAGGAAGAAAGCAAAAGCTCTGTTTTTCTCCAACTTCTCCACTGCGATTTTTGTGAAAAATCTGAGCTGAGGCATGATTCAATCTTTCAAAAGAGAAGAAAAAAAGAAGAAAAGCACACATCCAAATCGCTTCAAACAGGCTTTTCTTACCTTTATTTATTTTATTGTATATTTGCTCATTTGAGGAGCTGCTGTCAATTCGAAACTCTATTTTTCATTGTTTTTGGCTAATTCAATCAGGAGATTGAATTAGTAGGGTAGTATACCTCGGGACAAGCTAAGGATAGCTTGTGGTTGGGTTTTGTGCTGCTGAGCCCGGAAAACCAGCTGGGTTCGTTGTGATCCCGGGGGAAACAATAAGTTTTGAGTTGTGAGCTTGTAAAACAACTCGACTGTAATCAAGTGGATTATAGTGTGGACCCAAGTGAAGCTTGGGAGTGGATGTAGGTGTTGGATACACCGAACCACTATAAAATCTTTGTGTTTGCCATGCTTTGTCTCTTTGCTTTGTCTCTTTATCTCTCTCTATCTCATTTGTTTGTGCTTAGCATTTATCTATACATTACACTTAAGCACTTTCATATCAGAGCACTTAGTTTTCAAAGAGCTAAATTTTTTAAAGAACCCAATTCACCCCCCCGCCCGCTCTTGGGTTTCCATCTGGGCCAACAAAGACCCTCCTTGAGGTCATCAATCCGGGACTGTCTGTCCCTGATTTTTTGCCGAGATTGATCGAGATCAGCGGTGAGCTCAGTGATGTGACCATGCTGCCATTTCAATTGATCTTCCCTGTCGGTGAGTCTTTTATTCAGGCTGGCGAGCTGATCCTGCTGTCGCCGACACCTATGCTCCTCCTCCTCGAGCCTCCTGCTTCAATTATTCTTCTCCTTGGCATGGCTGCTCTTCAGCTGATCCCACCTCTTGTCAAAATGCCGCTGCAAGGCATTGATTTCGTCGACATGCTTAGCCTTAATTTGGGATAACTCCAGGCAAGCCTTGTCCGACTGTTCACGGAAACCCTGGAGCTCTTTGACTTGAGCCTCGAGTCGAGAGGTCCTTTCGGTGGTAATTCAGTAAAACTCACCCATCTTCTCAAGGTCCACTTTAACGGATGCCAAGGCCTTGGAAAGCCGGCTGGTTGAATCCACACTTGTCCGAAGGTTGGCCGCCTCCTTCCTGGCCTGGGCGCAAGCCCCCGTGGCCAAATTTAAGCGCCAATTCAGCGCCCTCGTAACCAAGGCATTTTGTAGAAAAAGCACAAGTAAAAAACTACGGCCAAACCGACCAACTAAGAATTACAACCTCGGTACAATGACTTACTTGGGAAGTGTAGTTTGTAGCGATCTTTATAAGAGTGGCATTACTAATTTCGAAAAGAAGGTAAACATCCTTCGGCACCCCGAACCGACTAAAAGCTACATCAATGATATCCCCGACTGTAGGCTCATCCGTCGAGGAACTCCCCCTCGCGCACAGTATAGACTGCATCAAGGTGGTGAGCATGTCATCCACCTCTAGACTGTGGACAAAAGAACTCATAGCCAAAGAGCCAGCCTGAGGAACTTCGGCCTGAGGAACCGCCATCCGCTTGGCTTCCTCCATCAGAACCTTAGCCTGCTGGGCCTCGGATACTTCGGTCCCGGTTGAAGGAACCTCGGTCCGAGCATTCCCTTCGTCCAGTGATTCTTTTTCTTCCTCTTCCTCTCCAAATGTTGCTTCATCTCCGACAGACTCCACTCATACTTCGGTCTCTCTCGCGACATCCCCTGGTACCATAAAAGAGAGACCCTTGGCGAGAGGTCCCTCGGCCTCCGCTGACTCTCTGACAGGCGTCTCCACTTGGGCTTCGGCAGCCGTAATTGCCTTTCCTGACCCCTCCACCTGAGTAGGGGCCTCTTCCACGCGCAGTGCCAGAGGGCTCCCCACCGCTGGTAACTGAGGCTGATTAGCCTATGGCAGGAGGATTTTCGGATGACCGATGACATCTTCTTGGCATCATCTAACACGACCACTATTTGAGGGGAAAAAACTTCTATGGCTCTCTCCAAGTTTTCCCCAACGGCACTCTCCATCTCCACTACTGTGTCCCCCTCCGGCAGGGGGGCTCACCAACCGCGACCGACGCTTCCGCTTCCCCCCTCTTAGGGGTGGATGAGTGGCGGCCAATGCTATCTTTTCTTGGCTCCTTCGGGTGAGATCTGGAAGGATGAGACCTCTTCTTGAACCTATGCTTGTCCTCGGAGCCGGAGCCCCTATGGCACTTGCCCAACTCCTTCCTCATTTGGCCTACAAATGCGAACCTCTCGGCTGAAAACACAGTAGATATTCAGTTAAACAGTAATGAAATTGCCTAAATGTAATAAACATCAAAGCAGAGACTCACCTTGAGGGTCAATGGAGCTAAGCCCGGCGGCAAAAAGGGCATCTTTTGATAGCAGAGCGCTGGTCGATACCTCCTGACCACTGCGAAGGATTACCAGATCTCTCTTCTCCTGCTCGCTCAACTCCGGGTGCGCCTCCAGATCCTTCACATAACTCGCCCATCCCCTCGAAAAATCTAAACTGATGTTTCCTTCGACAATAAAAAATCGAGACTTCCACTCCTTTATCGAAGATGGGTTATCGGAAATCATCTTGAATGACTTTCGGGGACCAATGTAGGGCCACTCAAAGCTCCTTCCGAAAACCAGGTTGTAGCAAACTTGGAATATAGGAAGGGTCACGGTCACCCCGATGCGACTGCACATCGAGATGAACCTGATAAAATTGCGCCAGCTATTTGGAGCCACCATTATCGGGCATATATTATAAAACCTCATCACCTCCTGTACCAGAAGGTGAAGAGGGAATCAGAGACCTGCCCTCAAGCTCTCCTCATAGAAGAAGACTCCACGTCTTAACTCGGTCGAAACCCAGTGCTCAACCCTCGGCACCCATAAGCTACATCCCGAGGAACCCTATAATGGCGATGGATTCTATCCAGGTCATTAAAGGTTACCTCTGAGGCAACATCACCCGGACCCTTCATATTGGCTGAATAAGATGTGGAACACGAACAAGCAAGCAAGGGCTCGAGAAAGAATAGAAAATCTCTATGGTAGGGACGAAGAGGCATTGCAGAAGGAGCGCCGCCCTAACCCTCTTTAAATAAACGCTTCAGAAGGAAAGCCCAAGATGCCAAAACTTCCGATATGGGTGCCAGAAATAAAGGAGTTCCACCACGTAAAACTCTCGCTATCGCGGCTTACTGGAAACTAGCGTTTCCTCCTCGAGCTACGGCGAAAAATGATAACGAAATAGCGGCTTGTCATTTAGGAGATTATTATTGCTAGCCTTTTCGAATCCCCCAGATAAGATTATTCCGAAACTCTACTCCTTACATCCGAATTTACACTTTAGATTCGGGAGTGGGGGGCATATGATGAGGGGTAAAATTATCATTGCATTAATGACTACCCACATCGACAATTGGGTCAGGTCCAGTCCCAACGTCCTACCAGCCAGCTGGCACAACCGCCAAACGACGAAGCCCAATCGCCTTCAACAACATCGGGTCGCCCCGACGACCTGAGCTATCCTCATACCTCGGTGACCCGAGCTATCCCCAAACTTCGGCAACCCGAGCCAGCCATACCTCGACAACCTAAGCCGCCTATACCTCGATAACCCGAGCTGTCCCCATACTTCTACAGACCGAGCCATTCTGTACCTTGGAGAATCGAGTTGCCCCTTTACCTCGGCCGGACCGAGGCACTCAAATACATCTGCGGAATCCGGCGTAGAAGAATTCGAATTTACTATAACTGAATAAGATTCCAAATGGAAAATCATACCTAGGAGTGGCCTAGGAGGACCTACAGGAGTGGCCTAGAACCTACGCAATCGCTGAATCTCAAGGCATCAACCAGCTCTCCCAGCCGTCGATCCTCTAACGATAAGATACGGATCCTACTTAGGGGTGCAACTTGGGCCGGGTTCAACCCGAACTCGGCCCATCGAGCCCAATTTACAGCAGTGTTTAAACTCATGTTTGTCCAACCTAAACCCGAAAGACCCGGGTTTAACCCGGTCCGATTTGTAATTGACCCGGGTTAGGGTTGACCTCAACCCGAACCCGAGATAACCCGAACCCAAGGGTTACCCAAACTGGGGTAGCTTATCGGCACCAGATTTTTGAGGGCATTGAAGGCGCTAATTGGATCAGACGAGATGACCAACTTAAGGGCGAGGAGGGCAAGGTCATCGATTGCAGGCGAGAAAAGGACAAATATAAAGGTGGACCATCCGCACATTTCGTTTCACTTTCTATCTCCTCCTCTTCTTTGTTTACGACACCTCCTCCTCTTCTTTATTTCAGGTAAGACTTTTTTTTAATACAATGTTAAAGCCCCGAGTCCAGCTTATGCGTTCGGTAAGAAATTTTATTTTTTTGTCTTCGGATCCATAATTTGGTGTTTATTTACCTTGAAAAAAGTATTTTATTTATTTTTTTCTCATCAACCCGAATTCCAACCCGAAACTCAACCCGAACCCAATTTTTAAAAATAGGGTTAGGGTTGAGGTTTTAGAAGTAGGGTTAGGGTTAGGGTTAGGGTTGATATTTTACAAATAGGGTTAGGGTTAGGGTTGAGGGAAACCCGAGTTTCATGAGCCCAAGTTGCACCCTAATCCTACTGACCTCATAACAAACTTGATTCGAATCTGTTTCAAATCATAATGACTTTCGGACCTCCCCTCACGATGCGCCCAAGGAATCAGTGATCCCCTATAAATACCACTGCCCTTCAACCTCTCAGGTACGCACGCTTGAGCACTCACTGATCCTTACTCATTATCATACTGAGGACCGCTCCATCTGAGCTCGGAGCTCTTGAGAGAACATCGATCTGGGGGAGCTCTTCTGTGACAGTTTTCTCCTCACATCTGTCTGCTGTGAATCTTCACTGACTTGGGCGTCGGAGGATCCTCCGTAGAGGGCAACCCCCACACTCTTGCGCGCAAACTGTCTTGCAGGTTCCACCCCGAGATGACGAGATCGATGTCCGAATTAGGAGTCAGAAGGGCACCCGGGTCAAAGAACGAATTTTTACGGCAAGAGTTATTATAAATAATAAGGGTTCACCGGTTCAACAATATGTCACGGAACATGTAAATCCATTGCGCAAACTCAGAGAATTTAAATGAAGGATATGATTTATTTGAAGATATATATCACGATAAAGACCATTAAATCACTTAAACTTTTATCAATACAGCAGCATTTATTAAGTGAAAAACATATCAGATAATATAATTCTCCACCCTCCTTACTCAAGCTCGAAGGCAGGCACCGGGAAGCTGTCAGAGAGTCCAGTGCCGGTCTTGAAGGTGATCTTCTCCAACGAGGGGTCATCGATGTACACCTCGACAACAGAGAGCCACAGCAGCAGCTCCTTCGTCTTCACCCCCGTTATCTTCTTCAACTTGTGCTGCTCCACGAAGGCCGTCACCTCGGTGGCGTAGGACACCGTCTGCTTGATCTTCTTGAACGTGTGCTCCTTCTTCTTCTGGACCATCCACATGAACCCAGCCGCACGGTTATACCCAAACTCCTCGATGTCATCGAGGGGCAGCAGGCCCTTCGGGAGGTTGAGCTCTTCGAGGAGTTGGACGGACTTCTTCTTGCATAGGTCGTCACCGCGGTGGACCTCGGCGCCCCCGCGGTGGCTCTCAATGGCCTGGGATGCCATCTTAATTACCACTAGAAGAAGGGATTGTAAGAGAAGTGAATGAATGAAATTGTTGCAAGGCTAAGGTTGGTGGTGATGAAGAGACGAGCGAAGAGGCATTTAATATTTATAGATGCAAACGTGGTGAGAGAGCAGCGGTGTGAAACGTTTGAATCGGCGGAGAGCCATTTTGTGGATAGCTGGAATCAACGGTCAGGATCGAGTACCGGCCTAGATAGGTTTGTTGCCCCAGTGGACGCGTGTCTATAAATGATGATCGTTGAAATTTGAGCATGGTGAAGTCAAGAGAAATGGTCAAGAAAGACGGACGTATAATTAATTTATATCCCTTGTAGTTGGCCATCGCACCGTAGGACTAAGGAGGCAAAGTCGTATCCATCTGACTTAATGTTCAAAACCCGGATCATTAGGCTGGTCATAGTGTCAAAGGAAATTAACAGGAAGAATAGTGATGAAAGGGATGGATATATTGTGAAGCGCATTCCCCTTGTTGTTTTTGTCTTCTTAGTCTCATTAGATTGAAGTTTATTTTTTTTAAAAATAAAAATTAAAGGATTGAATGCACTAGCATGTATAGTATACAATTGCACATGGAATACAGCTATATATATAATTGCAGTAGTTATTCGCGAGGCTTTGAATTTTACTCAGTAGCAGTAATTTAGAATTATATCTCCATTGTTATAACCTATGGGGCAAATTTTTTTTATCTTCTTGTTTTTTTGAGATCTCTATGTACATGCTTTGCTGCAATGACGTTTGTGGCTCCATAGAGAACAATGCCAAGTTCTAGCTCAATAACCCAAAAATAAGAGGACCAAAAAAAAAAAAAAAAACACACCCACACACACACAACATAGAGGTTTATTTTATTTGTTTATTACTGAAGTTTGGATTGCTTTAAAAATAGTTCATTCTTTGCTTTCTATTTTAAATTAGAAAAGGTTAATCTCCCCTGCAATCTTTTTCCTTTTTTTTTTAAGGTTTTGTTTTATTTACAATGAAGGTGTTACACTCTCATTAAAATTTTTCGAGCATTTGCTTTAACTATGAGATTTAGTTATCTCATAGTTGAGCAAAAAAAAAATATTCATAACTACATCTCTTCATAATTATGGGCTAATTCTTTTAGTATAGATTGGCAATTAAATTTACTTGAAGAAGAGATAAGAGCTTCTAATTGCATAGCAAAGGATGCATGTATCTACAATCATTAGTCAACTATGCAATAGTTGTAGCTAAATCATCCTTTCAAATGTGACATGAGGTTGAAAAACTTCCTACCGCTTTAATTGCATCCACTATTATCATATAATCATACCATTCTTCATCCAATTGGAATGAGACAACAACAAAAAATTAATATTGTCCAAATACAAGTTTAATAGGTATAAATGATTTATTTTAAACAAAAACCCTTTCTATGCTTCAATCTCTTAAGCTAGGCTTCTCCTAATTGGTAAAATTCGAATTGTAATTTATTAGAATAGATTAGTTGGATCTTATTCAACAAATTTTGAAGCAAGTCACTTGGAGGCAACAGTAAATAAGGGTATTTAATGGCCAGCGCTTCTTCCAAAGATGCTAATACAACTAATAGTCGTTGTTTATCTTTTTGAGGTGAATGCAATTGATGATTGTGTGTATCACAAGTTTAGTGGGAGTAAATATATTTTTTTGGTTTTGTATGTGGATGATATTTTGCTTGCCACAAATGATATAGACATGTTGCACAAAACCAAGATATTTCTATCAAGCAATTTTCAAATGAAAGATCTTGGTGATGCCTTCTTTTTATTGAGAATTTAGATATATCGAGATCGTTCTCAGGGTATTCTTGGATTATCACAAATGAACTATATCGATAAAATACTTAAGAGATTTGGCATGCAGAATTGTAAACCAAGTGACACTCTGGTCGCTAAAGAAGATAAATTCAGTATTAATCAGTGCCCAAAAGAAAACCTTGAAGTTGAAGAGATGCAAAAGATTCCTTATGCTTCAGTTCTAGGGAGTATATTGTATGCTAAAGTTGTACACGTCGAATATTGCATACATTGTTGGAGTGTTAGGAAGATATTTAAGCAACCCAGATATGGATCATTGGAAAGCAGCCAAAAGGGTTATGGGATATCTGAAAAGAACAAAAGATTATGTGCTCACATATAAGAGATCAAATCATTTTAAGATCATTGGGTATTCTGACTCTGACTTTGCAGGATGCCAAGATAGTAAAAGATTCACTTCGAGCTATGTATATCTGTTAGGTGTCATTATACTAAATGATTATCATTTTTGTCCAACGTTCTTGTTGAACATAATTTCTATAGGCCTTCTGGCAAAAAGTCATTATGAAATTTCAATAAAGGATATTACTTTGAATATCATTATGAATGGAGTCACTGTAGTGTCTGAGCATTTATCTAATGGCATTTACATATTATCACAACCTATGAATGTAGTGTACAAATCAAGTAAGCGCCTTAGAAAAATTGATGTCATAGATGTTTATCTTTAGTCTCATCAGCTGGGTCATATCAACAAGAACATATTAAACAGGTTAACCCAGAAGGTCATCCTTCAAGTTGATGATTGTGAATCATTAACTACCTATGAATCCTATCCTTTTAGTAAAATGACCAAGTCATCTTTTACTGAAAATGGTAAAAGAGCCAAAGAGCTATTGAGTCTAGCATATACTAATGTATGTGGACCAATGAGTACTTGTGCCAAAGGAGGATATTACTACGTCATTACTTTTACAGATGATCTTTTTAGGTTCGGTTATGTCTATCTTATGAGAGATAAATCTGAGTTGTTTGAAATGTTCAAATTATATCAAAAGAAGTAGAAAAATAAACAGAAAAATGTATTAAGACCCTTCGATCAGATCGAAAAGGAGAATATCTTTAAAATGACTTTATGATATACTAGGAAAGAATAGAATTCTCTCCCAATGGATTCCTCCAGGAATACCACAACATAACGATGTGTTAAAAATAAGAAATCGAACCTTGTTAGACATGGTTCGGTCCATGATAGGTTTTGCAAGCTTGCCAATATCATTTTGGGGATATGCATTAGAATCAGCTTATCATATTCTCAATAAGGTTTCAAGTAAGTCTGTTTCTAAAACTCTATATGAGATGTGATATGAATGTAAACTTGTTATCACCTATCTGAGAGTCTGAGGGTGTCTGGCTTATGTGAAACATGCAAAATTAGATAAACTTGAACCCAAATCTGACAAATATTTTTTTATCAGCTATCTGAAAGAAACCAAAGGATATTACTTCTACAATACTGAAGAATAAAAGTTATTCATCAGTAATAGAGCAGTTTTTCTTGAAAAGGAGTTACTTAGGAAGGAACAAATAGCTCTAATGTTGAACTTGAGAAAGTTCATCAAGTAGAAGGAATAACACAAACCATTGAACCCTTAGACTCTGAGTTGATTAGATCGAACTCAAAACCCATTTTAAATGCACCATTAAGACGATCTAGTAGAGTACCACATCAATCAGACATATACTTAGGTTTCTTGATCCAAAACGAGGATCCTATTGAGCTTGATGAGAACAATAAGGATCTGATCACCTATATGGATGCTATGCAAAGGACTGACTCTGATAAATGGCTTGATGCCATGAAATTCGAACTTAATTCATGAAGGATAATAATGTATGGACATTAGTTGACCAATCCGAAGGAATAAAACCCATAGAGTGTAAGTGAATTTTCAAGAGAAAAGAAGTGCAAACGAAAAGGTAGAAACCTATAAAGCATATCTGGTTGCCAAGGGGTATCGTCAATGTTATGGTATTGACTATGATGAGATATTTTTTTTCTGTGGCAATGCTAAAATTCATTCAGATTATGCTAGCCATAGCAGTACACTTAGATTATAAGATTTGATAGATGAATGTTAAAACTGCTTTTCTAAATGGTAATTTAGAAGAATAGGTGTATATGATACAGCCTAAAGGTTTTATATCTGAAGATGAGTCTAAAGTATGCAAGCTACAGAAACTCATTTATGGACTTAAGCAAGTATCTAGGAGTTGAAACATACGATTTGATAATGTGATCAAATATTATGGCTTCGTTAAAAATAAAAAAGAACATTGCATCTATAAATGGGCTAACAGTTCTATTATTGTATTTCTTGTATTATATATGGATGATATTCTCTTAATCATGAATGATATCCCTGCATTACAAGAAATAAAGATATGGTTATCATCAAAATTCTTTATGAAAGATCTGGGAGAAGCATCCTACATCCTAGGGATGAAGATCTATAGAGATAGATCTAAGAGGATGCTTGGTTTATCCCAATATACGTACATTGATACCGTGATAAAGAGGTTTAGTATGGAGAATTCCAAGAAAGGCTATCTCTCGATAGGCCATGAAATTAATCTTTCCAAGAAGGATTGTCCGACAACTCCTAACAAAAAAGAACGTATGAGTCAAATTCCATATGCTTTAACAGTGGGATCGATTATGTACACCATGACATGTACAAAATCAGACGTGGCATACTCACTAGGAGTAGTGAGTAGATACCAATCTGATTCAGAAGAAAAACACTAAAAAGTTGTTAAGACAATCCTTAAGTATTTACGAAATACTAAGGACCAATGGTTAGTCAATGGAGAGTCTGATTTGAAACTTATGGGATATACTAATTCCAGTTTCCAATCAGATCATGATGATAGAAAAAGTATATCGGGTTTCATGTTTATCCTAAATGATGGAGCTATCTGCTGAAAATGTTCCAAGCAATATACAGTGGTAGTTCAGTGTGCAAGGTAGAGTACATCGCTGCATCAGGTGCTGCAAAAGAAGCTATATGGCTGCGAAAGTTCATCTCCGAGCTTGGAGTGACACCTTTCATAGATGGACCAGTCCTGTTGTACTGTGATAATACTTGTGCCATAGCTCAAGCGAAAGAACCATGAGCACATCAGCACACCAAGCACATACTGCACCGATTTCATCTTATTCGAGAGATTGTAAAATGAGATGACATAAATCTTTAAAAGATTGATGGAAAGAGAAACCTAGGTAACCTATTTACTAAAGCACTCAGCATCAAGGAGTTTGATGACTATAAGTTAAAGATGGGTATTAGATACTATAATGAGTAGCTTTAGGCTAAGTGGGAGTTTGTTAGGAATTGTATCCTAAAGTCAATCATTGATGATTGTGCTGATGTAAACATCATATAAATTAATATATTAATAAAGTTATTTGACAGTTTATTCATTACAAGAATATCTTCTTAAAACTCCAAATAGTAATGAAGCCCTTAGGATCTTCTTTTGCAATAAAGAAGGATTTATCTTTGAAGGTCCTTAAAAGTGTTCCGACGAAATGATATACTATGATAGGGCTATAGTACTATCAATTATAGGATGTTGTATATCATATTTATTAGTTGTCCTCTTAATCAAGGAGTGTAGAGACACTGATATGACATACAGGTAAAAGTATAAGAGTATATTTCATCGAACGTAACTCATTTCCGAACACTCTGCTGTCAAGAGTTAATCCGAAAAGATATGGGTATAAGTATCCTTAAGACCTGAAGATCACAACCGGTGATTTGCAAGCAACTCATTGTACTTAGGTGCCAGATCACCTGAATTTTTAATCTAATTACGAAAGGTTACTGAGTGCAGTCAAGTACTTATGGTAGTCAGTTGCGTATCAAGATAAAATTTGACCTATCTTGTTAAAAGGAGAAATACTTGTATTTCAACTTAGCAAGACCTTGGCCAAGGCACTTCATGTGAAGGTTGCATGATCACTAAAGTTGAAATCACTTTATGGATTTGCTGTTTAGAGTTGAGAGGCTCTTAATCCATCCTTAGCATTTGTGGTCAAAAGGATGAATTATACGGTAAACATTTCTTAGGGTTCTTGGAGTTTGCTCGACAACTCTTCGACCTATCCGGACATCAAGTTCTATTGCTAGATGGGCACATCGATTAGTATAGAAAATTTTTCCAATGCTACCGGCTTAGGTTCGAACCTAGAGAGTCACACGCATTGAAGTTTCCTAGGATGATCTATTTGCTGATCAACGATTGAGAATTGTATATGATTTAATTAATTAATTTGATTGATTGAATTATCTTAATTGGATTAAGTACAAGTGAATAAGATTCAATTAGGTTTAAGTCTATTAGAAGGACTAATCAATTTTAAATATTAATTTAAAATTAGACTTGATTTGGATTTAAATAAATTCAGAACTAGCCAAGTTTAATTTGGGCTAGGACAATGATCTATGTAGGTTCAATCCAATAAATTCAAATCAACTTAAACCAAAACCCAAACCCAAACCCCATGTGTGAAAAGAGTTTTCTCGCATGAGGATCTTATAGGATGAGATAACTAAGATCTCATCTCATGAAAAATTAAATTCTCATGCAGAATTTAATGTATAACCTTTAATCTTCTAGAATTCACGTAGAATTAATGTACCATTTTGGTTTCTACCAAACGTTAGAATTCTAAGTGTTAGAATTCATATCTATTTGATTTTCACCAAATGTCAAAATTCTAAGTGTTAGAATTCACATCTCTTTGGTTTTCACCAAACGTCGAAATTCATAAGTGTTAGAATTTAATAGGCTAAAGGTTTAATTATGCCTATAAAATAGAGAACATTCTTCACCAGATCATGACATGGATTGAAATTCTAAAGAGTCAGAACAAAATAATATAGTTATAAGAGTTAGAACAGAAAATTCTAGTGTGATTCTAGTGTTAGCAAAAGTTTGGTGGATCTTGGAGGAAGATTCAAGTGAGAGGATTCAAGATCAGCAAAGTTATTTTTCTGCGAGCTAGCACTCCCAAGAATCTGATCATTCGGGGACTTCGCATGGACGATTCTAGAAGCCGAACGATTAAACGACTATAGATGATTGAACGGCTGCAGAGCACAACGAATTTACCTATTGTTCTTAAGGTAAGTGATATGATCCCTAGATCTTAAGGTAGGCTTCAAGACAAGTAGTATAACTTCTTATCTTAAAGATCAAGATATAATCTTGATGATTTTATTTATATGCATAATTTAGATCAAACGATCCTATAGTATAAGGCAAAGATATGATCTTGATGCATGTTGGATAGATTAATATTTAATCTTTAAGCTTTCGCATTAGTAATTGTTATCAAAATTTTAAAATATGCATGCCTTGGAGGTCATTTCTTCCTTCAAGGTGGTGGGGCTATTTCTTGGAGAAGTGCAAAACAGATACTTATAGCTCCAATCATAGAATATTATGAAACATATTATGCATATTATGAAGCATCCAATCATGGAATATGGCTGAAAAATTTTATCACTGGGCTACGCATATTGAAAGGAATTGAAAGGTCACTAAAGTTATTTTGTGACAATAGGTCAGTCGTGTTGTATTCTAACAACAACAGGAGCTCGACCAAGTCAAAGCATATTGACATCAAGTTCTTAGTTGTAAAGAAAAGAGTATAGAGTGGTCAGATTTGTATAGAGCATATAGGGACAAACTCCATGGTTGCAAATCCCCTTGCAAAGGGTGTACCACCCAAGGTCTTTCATGAGCATACTGCTCACATGGGTGTTAAGAGCATAACGATGCTTAGATTTAGTGGGAGTTTGTATTAATTCTATTTTATACTTTATGTTTGGTTTGTGCACACTTATGTGTTTAAATATTTTTTTATCAGAAATAAAATATTTTATTTAGTTCAGTACACTATGTACAATTATGTTAAAGTTTTGATCTCACTCAAGTGTAAGGAGGATCAGTTGGAAATAGGCATGTTAAGATCACATTACATGTAATTTTCATGTTACACATTCACATCTTGATCCATGTCATTCGGTTAGTTGTATCAACATACGTGATCATTGATGGGTCGAGTTATGATAGATATAACAAAGGCTATTTTGATCATATGTTGGTATGGTTGATGGACCGGATTGTTTATAGATACATTTCAGTAATGACAGTAAAATTGAGCTCATTTGGTTATTTTTTGTAAAACATAATTATAAGGTTACACATATAGTCCAGTGGGAGATTGTTGGATTTTTAATCCAACATTGGGCTTATATGTGAAATAATTATGTATTGCAAACTGTTAAATAAGGTTAAGCACAATTAAAAGTGATCAGTTAAGGTTTTAGTGATTTGGGCTTTAATGTATCTGATAAGGCATGGCCCTTTAATGTGTAGAGATCTAAGGGGTTATTTCTATTGTTATGATGGGCTAAAATAGAAATACCAAAAGATAATAATGAAATTATCTATATATAGCTATTATGGTCTCCAAGTATGACCTTCTTTTCTGAAATCCCATCATTATCAGAAAGAAAACTCTAAAGAAAATTATAAAGGGTTCTCTGGGAGTACGTGTTGATCTGGAAGGCTAACCGTACTGCTCTAGAGAGCGATCAAACAATATGGATTCAGGTACGCTTTCGTTTATCGTTTATAGATTCTTGATGATTAAACATGGATGATTATTGGGCATCTTGGTGATAGTTTTCACCCAAGATTTAAGTTTTATTTCCAACAAAAAGCTCTCGTGTTGTACTTCAAATGCAAAATATGTATAATTGAATCAAATAATTATATATTAAAAAATATATATCACTATAGCCATTGTTGCAAAATTAAATCTCTTCAAATGGAAAGAGAATCGAGGTCTAATTATTGGCTGTAATGTCTCTCCAGAGCATTTATACGAATAATTATAAGGAATGACGTTCTCAACATGATTCCATAAATAAATAAACAAACAAACAAACAAATAAATAAAGTAATAAACAAACAAAATCGATGATGATTATTTAGAAGTTGCAGAAAAGTGCTGCCTTAAGATTATAAGCAGCTGATGCAGGACTTGATCCTTTGCTATAACAGAACGATAACTAAATCATTTCAGAGGTATTGTAATCAATGGTGGTCCCAATATATATAATTTTTTCATGGAAATAGTGCTCCCCATATTATCTTCTTTTTTTAAAAAAAATTTGCTTCCATTATTTAGTGACCAAATGGAGTTGCCGGTTAAATCATTTTAAAAGGTCTATAGCCTCATCCAAATACTAGGAAGTTCTCCGTTTCGAAAGTAAGAAAATTATCGGCCGCATCGTTTTTAATCTATTTAAAATCCAGCCACATAATTCGGGTTGCAACGTATAAGGGATCAGCTATTCGTTTGGCCTTAGAAAATATCAAGTGAAAATTGGAAACACTTATCACCTGGAATACATATAAAGTGCTTGATGAGGGGTAAAATCGTCATTGCATTATTCACTCACTGCTCACATCGGCGATGGGGTCGCGCCCAGTCCAAATGCCCTGCTTGCCAGCTGGCCTGTTGGTGCGATATTTTAGCAACAAGAGTCTTCTCATAATGAAAAAAGAGAACAAGAGGGAAAAAGGGCCACGTCATGTGCGTGGGTTCTCAAGGGCCCCCTCATTAATATCCGGCAGTCAAATCAATAAGCTGGGTGCAGAAACGGTAATAATGACTTGGCCAGCATTTAATGGAATAAAAAGAGAGGAGAAAGCATACTTCGGCCAACATGCCTCGGCAAATATACTTCGGCCAACATGCCTTGCACTCTAGCTCGGTTTCCACAGTCACGCTATATCCTTCGCACCAACGCAATTATGGCCTCATAAAGGCCATATGCATCCACCTGCTTTAAGGAATTTAATGCCTTATTTCCTTCCATCATTAAGGCATTTATGGCTGCCACGTTGCCCATAAAGCCGAGACAAAGAGTTCTTGACTCCATGCTTCACAGAAGTCTGACTCGGCCGACCACATTATACTTCGGCAGGTTCGGCCAACCTTATGCCTCGGCAACCCAAGCTATTCTTATGCTTCTACCATCAAGGCCAGACCATTCCTCGACCATTCGATCCGAGCTACTTCAGACCTCTGCGGAATCTGGCACGGGAGAGTTCAAGTTCACTGTAACAGAATAAAATTCCAAACAAGGAATCATGCTAAGACGTGGCCTAGGACCTACAATAGTGGCCTAGGGACTATGCAGCCACTGAGTCTCGAGCCATCGGCCAGCTCTCCCCACCTCCCAGCCGTCGATCATCTAACTAACCAGATACGGATCCTACCGGCCCTGTAACAACCTGATTCGAATTCGTTTCGAATCCCAACAACTTTCAGACCTCATCCAGAGCACGTCCAAGAAGTCAGGTGACCGCCTATAAATACTATCACCCTCAAGCCTCTCAGGTACGACTATTCTACGCCCATTTTTTCATTCACGGTTCTCACACTCCGCCATAAAAGCTCCCACGAGAGCTCGGAGGAACTCTTCCTGGGGGATCCTTCTTCCTATGTTTGTTGATTGCTGGTCTCCACTGACTTGGGTGTCGGAGGGTCTTCCGTAGAGGGCCACCCCCAACGCCTCTCATGTGAGGACTGTCTTGCAGGTCCACCCAGAAGGGAGCCCACGCTGCATCCCGATCGCGCCCGAGCCGGAGGACATATTTCAACAGCAACAGATTGGCGCTAGAGGAAGGGCCTCAAGTCCCATTAAACTTGAAGAAATGAGACAAGGATCTCGATCTGGAAGAGAACCTCTCCAATGGCTAATCGGAGAAGGGCAACTTCTGAAACCCAGGACCAGTTCGCCACACTGGTCCAGCAGGTCCAGGCCCTGACCTGTCTAGTTCAGGAGCGCCTTACAGCTCCCCATCCAATTATAGCTGCCCCTGCTCCATGCCTCCCCGAAGAGGCCGCAGCTCCTCTTTCTCCAGCCACTTCTTCTTCTGGTCCGCATGGAGTTGCGTACCCCCCATGTCGACCTAAGGAGGCCAGACCAGTCCCGCAAGGGGGCTACGACAAGGATCTCCCCAGATCTCGGTGGGCCCAATCCATCTCTCCGGTGTCCTCTCGCCATGACTCGACGCCGTCTCCGCCTTCTCCCTGCCTTGGCACAACAGATCGGCTTCCATAGCCGTGCTATGCGCACCAAGGCATTTATGGCCTCATAAAGGCCATGTGCATCTACCTGCATTTAATGTCTTATCTCCTTCCATCATTAAGGCATTTATGGTTGCCGCGTTGCCCCCTAGGCACCTTTTGCGTGAGGAAGGATGGCATCATAAAGCCAAGACAAGGAATTCTTGACTCCATGCTTCACATAAGTCCGATGGCCAGCTTCAGCCTCAGCCAGTGGGCCTACCACACCACCCAGAGAGTTTCCACATGCGGGACCCCGTTCCGGATGGCCTTCGGAGTGGAAGCTATGATCCCCATGGAGATAGGACTTCTCTCTCTGCGGGTGCTATAACGCCTCCAGAGTCAAGGAGAAAGCTTTCTTGCCCGGCGACCTCGTTCTCCGGAAAGCATCTATCTCCAAACCGCTGGAGCAAGGAAAGCTGGCACCAAACTGGGAAGGCCCCTATTAAGTGACGGAAGTCATCGGACCTGACACATACAAGCTCCAGGATCTGAATGGGAAATCCATTCCTCGGACGTAGAATTCAGACAACCTCCACAGATATCATCAGTAGGGTACGCCTTCTACGGGCCCACCTCGTTAAATTTTTTTTATTGGCATATTGCTTTTATGATTTATGGCATGGTCACCACAATCACTTCTCCAAAATATCATAATGAAAAAACGGATGCCACTTGCTGATCCTCGGCACGACCGAGTTATCTATTTAAGCAGGAAATCTCCGAACCTCGGCTAGGCCGAGCAACAAATCTCTGAACCTCGGCTGGGCCGAGCAACAAATCTCTGAACCTCGGCTGGGCCGAGCAATAAATCTCCAAACCTTGGTAGCGCCAAGTAAAATATAATCTTGAAGGCTCGGCTACAATCGAGTAATGGTCTCCGAACCTTGGTAGCGCCAAGTAAAATATAATCTTGAAGGCTCGGCTACAACCGAGTAACGGTCTTCGAACCTTGGCAGCACCAAGTAAAATATAATCTTGAAGGCTCGGCTACAACCGAGTAACGGTCTCCGAACCTTGGCAGCGCCAAGTAAAATATAATCTTGAAGGCTCAGCTACAACCGAGTAATGGTCTCCGAACCTTGGCAGCGCCAAGTAAAATATAATCTTGAAGGCTCGGAAACACCGAGTAATTATTTGAAGGCTCGGCAACACCGAGTAATTTATTTGAAGCCTCGGTCACAACCAAGTAGCAATTAATATTTGGAAGCCTCGGTTACAACCAAGTAGCATCTTGGGAAGGCTCGGCAACACCGAGTAATTTATTTGGAAGCCTCGGTTACAACCAAGTGGCATGTTTGAAAGCCTTGGTTACAACCAAGTAGCATCTTGGAAGGCTTGTCAACACCGAGTAATTTATTATTTGAAGCCTCGGTCACAACCGAGTAGCAATTAATATTTGGAAGCCTCGGTTACAACCGAGTAGCATCTTTGAAGGCTCGGCAACACCGAGTAATTTATTATTTGAAGCCTCAGTTACAACCGAGTAGCATCTTGGGAAGGCTCGGCAACACCGAGTAATTTATTTGGAAGCCTCGGTTACAACCAAGTGGCATGTTTGGAAGCCTCGGTTACAGCCGAGTAGCATCTTGGAAGGCTCGGCAACACCGAGTAATTTATTTGAAGCCTCGGTCACAACCGAGTAGCAATTAATATTTGGAAGCCTCGGTTACAATCGAGTAGCATCTTTGAAGGCTCGGAAACACCGAGTAATTATTTGAAGGCTCAGCAACACCGAGTAATTTATTATTTGGAAGCCTTGGTTACAACTGAGTAGCATCTTTGAAGGCTCGGCAACACCGAGTAATTTATTATTTGAAGCCTCGGTTACAACCGAGTAGCACCTTGGAAGGCTCGGCAACACCGAGTAATTTATTATTTGAAGCCTTGGCAACACCGAGTAATTTATTATTTGAAGCCTCAGTCACAACCGAGTAGCAATTAATATTTAAAGCCTCGGTTACAACCGAGTAGCATCTTGGGAAGGCTCAACAACAACCGAGTAATATATTTCTAAAGGCTCGGCAACAACCGAGTAATAGATTTCAAGAGCATTAGTCAAAGACCGAGTGATATATTTCTAAAGGCTCGGCAACAACCGAGAAATAAATTCATCCATAAAAGTATGCTCTTTCTAGACCCATTTTTATTCATTGAATTAAGTTTAGTTTTTAAAAGGCCTGCAAAATTTTTATAACTCTCCTTGAAAGTCACAATGAGAAGCAGGTCATAAAAAGCCCCGGCCAGAGCCACAGAGTGCATCTCTTATCATCAAAAGCCCCGGCCAGAGCCGGAGTGCATCTCTTATTATTAAAAGTCCCGGCTAGAGCTGGAGTGCATCTCTTATTATCAAAAGCCCCGGCCAGAGCAGGAGTGCATCTCTTAAGCCCCAGCCAGAGCCGGAGTGCATCTCTTATTATCAAAAGCCCCGGCCAGAGCCGGAGTGCATCTCTTAAGCCCCGGCCAGAGCCGGAGTGCATCTCTTATTATCAAAAGCCTCGGCCAAAGCCGAAGGGCATCACCTATTAACAAAAACCTCAGCCAAGGCCAAGTGACATGTCGGAACCCTCGGCTAAAGCCGGAGGGAATTTCTTACTGATCTTCAAAAGCCCCGGCCAGAGCCGGAGTGCATCTCTTATTATCAAAAGCCTCGGCCGAAGACTGAGTGATATATTTCTGCAGCCTCGGCCAATCCGAGTGATACAACACTAAAGCTTCGTCCCAGCCGGATAATTTCTCGGACACTCTAGTGCAACTAAAGCACCTTATTTTACTTCAGCAAAAGGGCCGCCCAAGCCTTTCTCTAACCTACACAGAGATAAACACTTCCTCTACAGAGGATCGATACGTCCCTTAAATAAGATTGCTCCAGAATTTTACTCCATATATCCGAAATTACACTTCGGACTAGGGAGTGGGGGGCATGTGATGAGGGATAAAATCATCATTGCATTGTTGACCGCTCACATCGACGATGGGGTTGCGCCCAGTCCAAATGCCCTGCTTGCCAGTTGGCCTGCTGGCGCGACATTCTAACAACAAGAGTCTCCTTATAATAAAGAAAGAGAACAAGAGGGAAAAAAGGGCCACGTGCCTGGGTTCTCAAGGGCCCCCTCATTAATATCCGGAAGTCAAATCAATAAAATGGAGCATTCAATGGTGCAGAAATGGTCATAATGACTTGGCCAGCATTTAATGGAATAAAAAGAGAGGAGAAAGCATACTTCGGCCAACATACCTTGGCAAATATACTTTGGCCAACATGCCTCGGCAAATATACTTCGGCCAACATGCCTCGGCAAATATACTTCGGCCAACATACCTCGGCACTCTAGCTCGGTTTCCACAGCCGCGTTATATCCTTCGCACCAACGCAATTATGGCCTCATAAAGGCCATGTGCATCCACCTGTTTTAAAGCATTTAATGCCTTATTTCCTTCCATCATTAAGGCATTTATGGCTGCCACGTTGCCCCCTTGGCACCTTTTGTGTGAGGAAGGATGGTGTCATAAAGCCGAGACAAGGAGTTCTTGACTCTATGCTTCACAGAAGTCCGACTTTGCCGACCACATTATACTTCGGCAGGTTCGGCCAACCTTATGCCTCGGCAACCCAAGCTATTCTTATGCTTCTGCCATCAAGGCCAGACCATTCCTCGGCCATTCGATCCGAGCTACTTCAGACCTCTACGGAATCTAGTGCGGGAGAGTTCAAATTCACTGTAACAGAATAAGATTCCAAACAAGGAATCATGCCAAGACATAGCCTAGGACCTACAATAGTGGCCTAGGGACCATGCAGCCACTGAGTCTCGAGCCATCGGCCAGCTCTCCCCGCCTCCCAGCCGTCGATCCTCTAACTAACCAGATATGGATCCTACCGGCCCTGTAACAACCTGATTCGAATTCGTTTCGAATCCCAACAACTTTCAGACCTCATCCAGAGCACGTCCAAGAAGTTAGGTGACCGCCTATAAATTCTACCACCCTCAAGCCTCTGAGGTACGGCTATTCTACGCCCATTTTTTCATTCACGGTTCTCACACTCCGCCATAAAAGCTCCCACGAGAGCTCGGAGGAAATCTTCCTGCGGGATCCTTCTCCCCATGTTTGTTGATTGCTGGTCTCCACTGACTTGGGCGTCGGAGGGTCTTCCGCAGAGGGCCACCCCCAACGCCTCTCGTGTGAGGACTGTCTTGCAGGTTCGCCCAGGAGGGAGCCCACGCTGCATCCCGATCGCGCCCGAGCCGGAGGACATATTTCAGCAGCAACAGATTGGCGCTAGAGGAAGGGCCTCAAGTCCTATTAAACTTGAAGAAAGGAGATAAAGATCTCGATCTGGAAGAGAACCTCTCCAATGGCTAATCGGAGAAGGGCAACTTCTGAAACCCAGGACCAGTTCGCCACACTGGTCCAGCAGGTCCAAGCCCTGACCCGTCTGGTTCAGGAGCGCCTTACAGCTCCCCATCCAATTATAGCTGCCCCTGCTCCATGCCTCCCCGAAGAGGCCGCAGCTCCTCTTTCTCCAGCCACTTCTTCTTCTGGTCCGCATGGAGTTGCGGACCCCCCATGTCGACCTAAGGAGGCCAGACCAGTCCTGCAAGGGGGCTGCGACAAGGATCTCCCCAGATCTCGATGGGCCCGATCCATCTCTCCGGTGTCCTCTCGCCACAACTCGACGCCATCTTCGCCTTCTCCCTGCCTTGGCACAACAGATCGGCTTCCATAGTCGTGCTATGCGCACCAAGGCATTTATGGCCTCATAAAGGCCATGTGCATCTACCTGCATTTAATGCCTTATCTCCTTCCATCATTAAGGCATTTATGGCTGCCACGTTGCCCCTTAGGAACCTTTTGTGTGAGGAAGGATGGTCACCACCAGCTGACCGGACCATCATTAGACGCTCGTCCGGTACCGATGGGGGTCACTGGTCGCCTCCTAGGCCCAGCGAGGTGATAGGTACGCCGCCGGGCCTGGACCAATGCGGAAGCTGGTTCGGCTCCCGCTCAGGAGAAGGGCCGCCTTGGCCCTCTCCTCCTCTCTCCCATGCCTGTGGTCCTCCACCGGACGCTCGCTCGGAGCTGGTGGGGGTCGCCGGCCGCCTCCTAGGCCTGGCGAGGCGGCATGCACACCACCAGGCCTGGACCAATGAATGTAGTATCTATAAAAATAATTCTATATTAATTAAAAATATATTAAAAACTTATAATTTAAATATATTTATTATTAATTAATTATATTTAAAATTTTTAATTATATAATTTTGGTTTGCTAAATGATTAATTAAATTAATAGGATTTGAAACGTTTTGAATGCGCAAAAATTGCTGAATATGAAAAAAAAGGCTAATTATGAAAGGAGAAGTCTTGCTGCATCAGAAGGTGACTAATGCAAAAGGTGATGCAGCAAGCGTGCATTAGTCATACGGTTTGATCATCTGCTCATGCGATGGTCCAATAGGTTTTGTCGTGCACTGCACGTGTATTGGCACATGCAGACGGCCAATCCACACAGCCGATGCGCGCTTGCTGCACTGGAGGGTGGTGCAGCAAGCCTTTTTTCTTATAAAATAATGACAAAGCTTTGCTATGGCATGAAACTATCCTTAAAATACCAATGATTCAACTTAAAATAAATTCTGATTAGCTTATTACGTGCAATCAAAATGCTTCATTATAAAGATGGAAAGTTATGATACTTCAAAAATAGTTTCATATCGAATGAAAAGGAAATGTGTCCTATTACATGGAAGAGATTGTAATATCCAAAAATAATCTTACACTAGACAAAAAAAAAGTATTATATATTTATAAATTACTGATTAATTTTTACTTAAATTTTTAGCCTACGTTAGTTTGGTTCATTAATGGATTAATTGGCTGATGAATAGTGTGAAATTCTTAAGGTTGGTACTTCATCATATCAATTAGTTTTTGGCACTTAGCAGATGTAATTATCGATCGTATTTAGAATAAGATTAATGCAAAAAATTTACCTTGGACCCTATTAATCTATTTGCAATCCCTCTCTAAACTAATGGGAGATAAGGGGAAATTTATTCTCCTTGTAATAAAAAAAAACCTATATCAAAACAATCTCAAAAACTTTCTTCAATTGCATACGAAACGCATCTTCAGATATAATTTATTAGATATTTATCATTGGATTCTCTACTCGCTTTATGATTGCCATCAAACTGCATCGTAACAAACTGCACTAAATTTGGTCCTTAACCAATATATGGACTACTCTTGGCAACTGTGAGAGCTTTCTAAGAACCAGGCGTGCAAATATGCTTTGACAAGTGAAACCTTCTTCACCTGCCGTATAAATAAATAAAAGAAGATGTGCGAACCATTAGTTTGTCATGGCGGGCAGCACGACGGCTGAGACCCACCACAGGGGCTGTGGTCAAATACGAAACTATCGCTGCATAGACCAGTGCACACTTCTTCCAAATGCTCTTATATGAAGCCCTGTATCCCTACGGTACCACCCGCATGCAAAATGTGGGCAGCTTCCGTCGGTCAATAAAGGGGGACGCGTTGGCTCCCCTCTTCACACGAGCACAGGGGAGGGTTGATCCTCCCCTCGCCACTATAAATTGGGGGGAGAAACCCTCCTCTCCACCGTGCCATACCTCCACCTATTACCATCAGCCGACAGGTATTTCCCCTCTCCATTCCATGAATTTCATAGAGAGAGTGACAGTGAGTGACAAAGAGATGGAGAACGGGAGGAATTCCTTCCGTTACTATGCCCGGCTGCTCGAGACGGCCAGAGAAGGGGGAGAGGTGAGTCCAGCCGCTCGAGGTGGCCGGAGAAGGGTGCTGGAGGGCCGCCGAGCAGCCCTCCCTTCTTTCGAAACCAAGAGAGAGATTGAAGGAGAGAGAGAGGGAGGAGCTCGGCCACGGCGGCGGTCAGGTCCCCCCGGGGAGTGGCCGGCGGTGGCCCTGGCTGCCGGCACAAATCTCCCCTGTTTTGGATGAAATAGGGGAGGCAAGGGAGAAGAAAGGGGAGCAGGCCGGCTGGTCCGTTTTCCATTTGGGCCATGTGGGGCCGGCTCACGAGTCATTTTGGGCCATATTTTGGATCCCATATTGGGCCGGGAATGGAGAAATAAAAATATAGCCCGGATCAGTGTTGATCCTAGTTTCTTAGGGTATTTTTATTTCCCCATTTGTGCTTATATATTGGGAGATATTCAAGCCCCAAGTTGGCCCCGGGATTAAACTGGGTAAAGTTTAAAAGCTATTTTGATATGCTAATTTGGGACTAAAAATTGAAAAATTGATGTCGTAGGTACCCAGGTGCTTAAATAGCCGAATTACATTTTTGGATTAGCGCCAGGAGGTAAGTAAACCATTTATCATAATTTTCATAAATTATTAAAATATAAAAATTATGTATTTAAATGCTATATTGATATATATTGCATAATTTGAAAAGTAAGAAAATAGGATTGGTACTCTTATTTGCAAATGAGCATTTGATATGATTAGTTTATTATTTATTATATTTTACAAATAATTTGGTACCTATGCGGACAACTGATCAATTGGCTTGATCTTGGAAATTTCTAAAGGTTTTATAAATATACATGTATATTTGATATGTTTAAATCACAGTAGTTATGAAAAGTATATGGATTACATTTTTGCAATGATATATGCCATTTGGCAAATGTGACATGAAAATGATACTTTGGGTATATGATAATATGTCCCACCATGGTCCGCTATGATATGATATGATATGATGTGATTTGTTACATGACTCACTTGACATTGGGACCCAACTCCATAGGGGGTATATGGAGAACACACATTCATGAGGTGTGCTGTGACAGGATATGTCAATATTATGCCACATGGCTCCAGGACCCATCTCCATAGGAGGTATATGGAGAACACACACTTTTAGGGTGTGCTGTAGCATGATGTGAGTTCATGATGCTGGTTCTAGGACTCTGACTCCTAAGGGATATTTATGAAGGATACACCCGAGGAGGGTATTACACCCGAGAGGGTGTTCTGTGTACATAGCGTGTGGCCGTGAGACATTGGTATAAATAAGAAATGTATTTTTACATGCTATTTACAGTGATGCAGTGGTTTTGTCCTGAAATTGTATATTCTTAAAATACTATATATAGCAATTGCTTCCAAAATTATTTTGAGCATATGATGCATGTTTTGATAACATGGTAAAATGTATTAAAACATGGAAGCTTGGCAGATGTTTATTATGAAAAATTTGAGTTGATAAAAGCTTGAAGTAATTACATTATATTATAGTTGGCTTACTTATTGAGTATGAGCTCATTTAAATCTCACAATGTTTTTCAGAGCCACATAACTGAAGATGGGGATATGGGGTAGTTGGAGCAGCTAACAGAGTGACTTAGATCCAATACTTTGTTGTAACCCCATTGAATTATGTATTTTGGCATGTAGCCTAAAACATATGATTATGGTTTGTATTAAGAATACTTTGAATTTGGATAATATATAGTTATTATCCCTCCTTGTATTAAATGTTATATTTCAGGAAGCCTTGCATGCCAGGCATGCAGCGGGTTGCCGCCCCTAGATCAAATATTGGGTCTGGGGCATGACAGCTTTGTGGTATCAGAGTCTAGGTTTGACCTTAGGGACAAACACATGATGACACTAGGCAGAACATTAGGATAACATTGAGAGGGTGATAACTTTATTAGAATTTCAAGTAATATGTTTTGAAAGCCTGAAATTTAGTGGTTTACAAGGATATTGACTGGAACCTAAACCATGGCAGGAGTTAAGAATGCCATGTTGCACTAGGAGTCTGCGGCCTATTGGGAACTCCCAGGCTGGTGACTCTGGCCAGCAGGGAGGCCAGCAAGCTTCTGGAGGCTTTGGTTCCGTTAATCTGGCTGATAATGATCAACCATAATTTTAGGCCCAGTTGCTTCAGGCTCTTGCGGTAATGTCGTAGGCTATGCAAGCCATGCAGCAATAGATTCAGCAAATCCAGCCTGCTCGGCCTGCCTCTCCCGCTCTGCAGACTCAGTCGGCTCCATCTCAGCCCTGGCAAGGAGGGGGCCGGAGCTTTGCTGAGTTCAAGAGCTTGGCCTCTACTCCTTTTTGTGGATCCACTAACCCTACCGATGATAAAAAATGGATGAGGGAGATAGAGAAAGCCTTTGTAGCTCATGGTAGCTAAGAGGAGGAGCGAATAAGATTCACTACCTACCTCCTTCAAGGAAAGGCATATGATTGGTGGCTACTTGTGGAGCAGCGAGTGGACGGATAGGCTATTTCCTGGGGAGAGTTTAAGGAAGTCTTCTATGATAAATACTTCCCCAACAGTGTATAGAGATAGATGCAGTCTGAGTTTGTCAAACTGGAGCAAGGAAATCTCTCTGTGGCGCATTATGAAGCCGAGTTTACCCGGTTGGCTCGGTTTTCTCCAGACATAGCGACCACTGAGAAAGCCAAGATCATCAAGTTCATCGAGGGACTGAGGCCCAGACTGATGCAAGCAGTCAATGCCTTCAAACTCTCCACATTTAGTGTTGTGGTGAACAAGGCTCTGGTGATTGAGAGAGATATGGGTGTGGTCCATAAGCAATGGGAGCAGTAGCAAAGGAAGAAGAAGGGGTCTCCTTCTAGCCAGTCTTTAGGGCAGGCCAAGAAGAAAGGTCCTTATCAAGCCCCCTCAGGACCGAAGAGTAAAGAAACCCGTTGTCCTCACTGCGGAAACTCCGACCCGGGCAGGTGGTGCCACGGGATGATTGGTGCCTGCTTCATTTGTGGGTAGGTGGGTCACAAGATGGCCACTTGTCCCCTTCGAAGGGATCAGCAGCCTCCTTCGGATCAGGGTAAAAGCCAGCAGCAGTAGCCTAGGACCTAGGGAAGGGTCTTTACTCTCACACAGCAGGATGCTGCCGCTTCTAACTCTGCAGTGACAGGTATTCCTATTATTAAGATTATTCCCTTCATATGCAGTGTGATGCATTGATCATGAATGATAAAAGTATTGTTAAACCTCATGACATCTAAGGCAACTAAACTTTGTAATCATGTATAATTAAAGTAGGCAACACTTATGCTCAAATCTTAGTAGATCTGGGTGCCACGCATTCATTTGTATCTAGCACATATCTCGCCAAGGATGAATCTTTGACACCTATTCCTCTAAAGCAAGAGTTGCACATTGCTCTCCCAAATGGTGATGTTATGAGGGTAGACTCAGTATGCAGATCTTGCCTGACTAACATGGGGAATAGGAGATTGAAGGCTGATCTAATCGCCCTTTCACTGAAGTCCTTTGATGTTATTCTTGGGATGGACTGGTTGGCCTCCTATCATGCTTCAGTAGATTGTTTCAGGAAAATGGTAATCTTCAAAATTCCTAATCAACCTGAATTCAGTTTTACTGAAAGTCAAGAGCATCTGGCCTTAGTGTTTGTGTCAGCACTACAGGCCACAAAGAATTTGAAGAAAGGTGGCTAAGGGTTTCTTGCTGTAGTCAAAAACCTTCAGCAAGATGAGGTCAAGTTGGAGGATATTCTAGTTGCTCAGGAATTTCCTAATGTATTCCCAGATGATTTGACCGAATTACCCCCAGATCGGGAGGTTGAGTTCACTATTGATTTGGCCCCTGGCACTAGACCTATATCTAAGGCCTCGTACCGTATGGCCCCAGCTGAACTAAAAGAGTTAAAGAGCCAATTGCAGGGCTCCTAGATCGGGGATTTATCAGACCTAGTGTTTCTCCTTGGGGTGCTCCAGTATTATTTGTCAAAAAGAAAGATGGAAGTCTTCAGCTCTGCATTGATTATCAAGAAATCAATAGGGTAACAGTGTAGAACAAGTATCCATTGTCGAGGATTGATGATCTATTTGATCAACTCCAAGGAGCTCAGGTATTCTTGAAGATTGATCTTCGGTCAGGATACCATCAACTCAAGGTCAAGGCTGGGGATGTGCCTAAGACAGCATTCAGAACTAGGTATGGCCACTACGAGTTCTTGGTGATGCCGTTTGGGTTGACTAATGCCCCAGCAGCATTCATGGACTTGATGAATAGAATCTTTAAGCCATACTTGGACCAGTTTGTGGTGATGTTCATTGATGACTTCCTGGTGTACTCCAAAAGCCAGGAGGAGCATGTGGACCACCTGAAGATTGTTCTACAAACTCTTTGGGAGAAGAAACTTTATGCCAAGTTGCAAAAGTGTGACTTCTAGTTGAGCCAAGTATCATTCTTGGGTCATATAATATCTAGATATGGTATATCTGTGGACCCGAAGAAGATTGAGGCAATTGTAAACTGGAGCCAGCCTTCCAATGTATCTGAAGTAAGAAGCTTCGTGGGGCTGGCTGGATATTATCATAGATTCATGGAGGGCTTCTCTCGCATTACTCTACCCCTAACTCGCTTGACCCAAAAGTAAGCAAAGTTTGACTGAACTGAGGAGTGTGAGAGAAGTTTTCAGGAGCTGAAGCAACACATAGTATCAGCCCCCATCCTTACCCTTCCGTCAGGATCTAGAGGATTCACCCTATACATGGATGCTTCTCGGAAGGGATTGGGATGTGTTATGATGCAAAATGAGAAGATGATAGCTTATGCCTCCATACATCTAAATCCATACGAGCAAAACTATCCTACCCATGACCTGGAGTTGGCCGCCGTGATTTTTGTCTTGAAGATTTGACGGCATTATCTGTATGGAGAGGCATGTGATGTGTATACAGACTATAAAAGTCTGAAATACATCTTCACTTAGAAGGAGTTAAACTTAAGGCAAAAGAGATGGATATGCTACTAAAAGATTATGACCTGAACCTGCACTATCACCCAGGGAAGGCCAATGTCGTAGCTGATGCCTTGAGCAGGAAGTCCTCCTCGGAGTTAGCTTTTATGATCACTTCTCAGCCTCACATCCAGAGGGACCTGGAGAAGTTGAAGGTTGGATTGCGAGTACAGCGGTCCGATGGGTAGGTAGCAGCACTTATACTCCAGTCCACCCTGATTGATTGGATCAAGTCTTTCGAGAAAGAAGACTTGGACCTCCAAAGGATTAAAGAAGCTGTGAAGTCAGTGGTTCAAAATAAATTTTCTATAATGGAGGATGGATCCCTGAGATTTGATGATAGGCTTTGTGTGCCAAATGTGAAGGAACTAAGAGTAGAAATTATAAGGGAGGCTCACTACTCTCCCTATACAGTGCACCCAGGAGGCACCAAGATGTACAAAGACCTAAAAGAAAACTTTTGGTGGAAGGGAATGAAAAGAGAGATTACTTAGTATGTGGCCAAATGTTTAGTATGTCAGCAAGTGAAGGCTGAGCATCAAAGGCCTGCGGGACCCATTCAGTCTTTGATGATTACACAGTGGAAATGGGAGAAAATCACTATGGATTTCGTGATTGGACTGCTTAAGACCCCCAGAAGCAATGATGCAGTATGGGTCATCGCAGACAGATTGACAAAGTCAGCCCATTTTTTGTCATTTAAGGTTGGGATCTCCAGTGAGAGATTGGCCAACATGTATATTGAGAAAATTATGAGGCTTCATGGCATTTCCGTATCTATTGTATCAGATCGGGATACTAGGTTTGTGTCCCAATTTTGGAAGAACCTTCATAGAGCTCTAGGGACCAAACTGAACTTAAGCACAGCCTTTCATCCCCAGATATATGGGCAGTCTGAGAGGACCATATAGATCTTGAAGGACATGTTGCGAGCCTGTGTAATGGACTTGGGTGGTGCTTGGGACAACCACTTATCTTTAGTGGAATTTGCTTATAATAACATCTACCAAGCCAGTATCCAGATGGCTCCATTTGAGGCCTTGTATGATAGAAAATGCAGATCTCCCTTATGTTGGGATGATGTGGGGAGAGAAAATTATTGGAATCTGAGCTGATTCGACAGATAGTAGAGAAGGTGCAGTTGATCAAGGAACGACTCCGCACAGCTCAGAGTCGATAGAAGAGCTATGCTGATGTGAGAAGAATGGAACTAGAATTTCAGATTGGGGACCATGTCTTTCTGAAGATATCACCATCCAAAAATGTGATGAGATTTGGGATTAGAGGCAAGTTAAGTCAACGATACATTGGGCCATTTGAGATTCTGAGTAAAGTAGGAGAGGTAGCTTATAGCCTGGTATTACCTTCGGCACTCTCTGGGGTACACAATATATTTCATGTATCTATGTTAAGAAAGTACATTCCTGACCCCAGTCATATGATACAGTTTGAGCCCATGCAGTTAAGGAATGATCTGACATATGAAGAGCATCCTGTGCGTATTGTGGATTGCAAGGACCAAGTTTTAAGACGTCGTAGCATTCCCTATGTCAAGGTTCAGTGGAGTAACCATTATGAGAGGAAAGCTACTTGGGAGCTTGAGGAGGAAATGAAAAAGAAATATCCTTATCTGTTTGTATCTTAGTATATGTAAATGAAAAGATGATTATTCTTATGATCAAACTTTGAATTCTAAATGTGTATCAATTTCGAGGCCAAAATTTTTTATAAGGAGAGGAGGATGTGAAGTCCTGTATCCCTACGGCGCCACCTGCGTGCAAGACGTGGGCGGCTTCCGTCAGTCAATGAAGGGGGGCACGTTGGCTCCCCTCTTCACACGAGCACAGGGAAGGGCTGGTCCTCCCCTCGCCAATATAAATGGGGGGGAGAAACCCCCCTCTCCACAGTGCCATACCTCCACCTATCACCATCAGCCGACAGGTATCCCCCCCCCCCCATTCCATGGATTTCATAGAGAGAGTGATAGTGAGTGACAGAGAGATGGAGAACGAGAGGAATTTCTCCCGTTACTATGCCCGACCGCTCGAGGCGGCCGAAGGCGGGGGAGAGATAGAGTCTGGCCGCTCGAGGCGACCAAAGAAGGGTGTTGGAGGGCCGCTAGGCGGCCCTCCCTTCTTTCAGAACCAAGCCGCTCCGTGGCTTGGTTCGGGCCCGACGGAGTGCCCGCCAGCTCGCCGAGCCTGGGTTGCGACCGGCGACCTCCACCGGCACTGGGGCAGCGTCCGATGGAGGTTCAGCTGGCCATAGTGGCCGGCCATGCCACTGGCATGAATGAAGCTGCGAGATAGAACGGGAGAGAAAGAGAGAGATTGAGGGAGAGAGAGAGAGGGAACAAGCTCGGCCATGGCGGTGACCGGCTCTGAGCCGATCATTGGCGGCCGGGTCCCCCTGGGGAGTGGCCGGCGGCGGCCCTGGCTACCGGCACAAATCTCCCCTGTTTCGGGTGAAATAGGGGAGGCAAGGGAGAAGAAAGGGAAGCGGGCCGGCTGGGCTGTTTTCCATTTGGGCCCTATTGGGCTGGCTCACGAGTCATCTTTGGGCTACATTTTGGATCCCGTATTGAGTCAAAAATGGAGAAATAAAAATAGCCCGGATCAGTGTTGATCCTAGTTTCTTGGGGTATTTTTATTTTCCCATTTTGGCTTATATATTGGAAGATATTCAAACCCCAAGTTGGCCCCAGGATTAAACTAGGTAAGTTTAAAAGCTATTTTGATATGCTAATTTTGGGGACTAAAAATTGGGAAATTGATGCTGTAGGTACCCATGTGCTTAAATAGCTGAATTACATTTTTGGATTAGCGTCAGAAGGTAAGTAAACCATTTATCATAATTTTTATAATTATTAAAATAAAAAAATTATGTATTTAAATGCTATATTGATATATATTGCATAATTTGAAAAGTGAGAAAATAGGATTGGTACTCTTATTTGCAAATGAACATTTACTATGATTAGTTTATTATTTATTATATTTTACAAATAATTTGGTACCTATGCGGACAACTGATCAATTGGCTTGATCTTGGAAATTTCTAAAGGTTATATATATACATGTGTATTTGACATGTTTAAATCGATGTAGTTATGAAAAGTATATGGATTGCATTTTTGCAACGATACATGCCATTTGGCAAATGTGATATGAAAATGATACTTTGGGTATATGATAATATGTCCCACCATGGTCCGCTATGATATAATATGATATGATGTGATTTGTTGCATGACTCACTTGACACCGGAACCCAACTCCATAGGGGGTATATGGAGAACACACACTCATGAGGTGTGCTGTGATAGGATATGGCAATATTATGCCACATGGCACCAGGACCCATCTCCATAGGAGGTATATGGAGAACACATACTTTTAGGGTGTGCTGTAGCATGATGTGAGTTCATGACGCTGGTTCCAGGACCCTGACTCCTAGGGGATATTTATGAAGGATACACCCGAGGAGGGTATTACACCCGAGGGGGGTGTTCTATGTACATAGTGTGTGACCGTGAGACATTGGTATAAATAAGAAATGTATTTTTACATGCTATTTACAGTGATACAGGTTTTATCATGAAATTGTATATTCTTAAAATACTACATATAGCAATTGCTTCTAAAATTATTTTGAGCATATGATGCATGTTTTGATAACATGGTAAAATGTATTGAAATATGGAAGCTTGGCAGATATTTATTATGGAAAATTTGAGTTGATAAAAGCTTGACGTAATTACATTATATTATAGTTGGCTTACTTATTGAGTGTGAGCTCATTTAAATCTCACAATGTTTTTCAGAGCCACAGAACTGAAGATGGGGATATTGGGTAGTTGGAGCAGCTAACAGAGTGACTTAGATCCAATACTTTGTTGTAACCCCATTGAATTATGTATTTTGGCATGTAGCCTAAAACATATGATTATGGTTTGTATTAAGAATACTTTGAATTTGGATAATATATATTTATTATCCTTTTTGTATTAAATGTTATATTTCAGGACGCCTTGCATGCTAGGCATGCAGCGGGTTACCACCTCTAGATCCAATATTGGGTTTAGGGCGTGATATCTTACGTGGCATATTTGTGTATAGAAAGAACGTTAGATGTAACGATTGATCTCTTAAATCTGAACTAGTCCAATAACCTCAAGTCCAAATTTGATTTAGATTTTAATTACTCCACAATTTCTGTTTGGCTATTCAAGAATCTTATACATTGTGATTCTTCAACTTCATTCCAATCAGGCATCACATCTCAACATAGTCTCGGACTTAGTACAGAATAGATCAAGACTATCAAAGGAGTTTAACTACCGTAGTTTTCATCCCATGCGTTCAGTTTTTATCCAATATGATTCACGAACAACCGGAAGGGTGCAGGAAAAAAAAAAGAAATCAAGACTTCTAAACAACTTAAGCCGGAAAAGAAGGTTAGGGAGAAAGAAAGCCGGTCATTGATGGCTGATGGGGCCAATAAGCCCCATAGGCAACGGTAATCTCACTGAGATTGGACCAGTCATTTCTGGAGTGACCCCGGCAAGACAAGCCCTCGGCCCCGGAAAGATACCTCCTTGGCCTCGGGAAGACACCCCCTCGGCCTCAGCACCACTCGGCCATGAACAGTGCTTGGCCTCTTTCCCTCGGCCATGAACAGTGGTCGACATCTTCCCCTCGGCCATGAACAGTGCTCAGCCTCTCCACCTCGGCTATGAATAGTGCTCGGCCATGAATAGTGCTCGACCTCTTCCCATCGGCCATGAACAATGCTCAGTTTCTCCATCTTGGCCATGAACAGTGCTCGGACTCTACCCCTCGGCCATGAACAGTGCTCGACCTCTTCCTCTCGGCCATGAACAGTACTTGGCCTCTCCCCCTCGGCCATGAACAATGCTTGGACTCTCTCCCTCGGCCATGAATAGTGCTCGAACTCTCCCCCTCGGCCATGAACAGTGCTCGGCCTCTTCCTCCCGGCCATGAATAGTGCTTGGCCTCTCGCCCTCGGTCATGAACAGTTCTCGGCCTCTCCCTCCCGGCCATGAACAGTGCTCAGCCTCTTCCCATCGGCCATGAACAGTGCTCGGCCTCTTTCCCTCGGCCATGAACAGTGCTCGGCCTCTCCCCCTCGGCCATGAATAGTGCTTGGCCTCTTCCCCTTGGCCATGAATAATGCTCGGCCATGAATAATGCTCGGCCTCTTCCCCTTAACCATTAACAGTGCTCAGTCTATCCCCTTCAGCCATGAACAGTGCTCGGCCTCTTCCCCTCGACCATGAACAGTGCTTGGCCTCTTCCCCTCGGTCATGAATAGTGTTCGGCCTCTTCCCCTCAGCCATGAATAGTGCTTGGCCTCTCCCCTCGGCAATGAATAGTGCTCGGCCATGAACAGTGCTTGGCCTCTTCCCCTCGGCCATGAACTGTGCTCGGCCATGAATAGTACTCGGCCTCTCCCCCTCGGCCATGAATAGTGCTCAGCCTCTCTCCCTCGGCCATGACTAGTGCTCAGCCTCTCCCCCTCGGCCATGAACAGTGCTTGGTCATGAACAGTGCTCGGCAAGAGGCTCACTGTCATCCATCCCATGGGAGATCTCTCCAGCAAGAGGCTCACCGTCATCAAGTTCATCAGTATAAGCATCTTCAAGCTCAAAAGCAAGAGCTCACTGGCAAGAGTGCCACTGCTCGCCATCCAAACGGCCTCCTCTTCTATGGACGACAACGCAGGGGGAGGCCCAAGCAATGGCGCCAGCACCTCCACTCCAATCAACTTGCTTTTCGGAGGGCAGATCACCAGCAGGCTGATGTATCCAAATCAATAGAAGGAGACAAATTTTTCCAAAGATACTTCATAATGATAGCCTCTTCTACTCGGACAGTCATAGTCCACAAGAGGCGAGCAATCCCGGAGCTATCTTCAGCCAATAGGGAGCTGAATAGCACTCCTCCCCGGCCACTTTTTCTCTCTCTGAACCATCTGCATCAAGTGCCACATCATCATCATCACCTGGTACATCTTCCCGGCCGGGTTCCCTCCAAGAAGTAAGGTCCTAGCTTGGCTGCACGAGGTGGAAAGGATGTGGTCCAAGTCCCAGCCCAATGCCATGCCATGCAAACTTAAACAAACGAGATTTAATGCATGAGGGGAAGGAAGCTTGGTACCAACGAAAGGATAAAGAGAGGACATTGGGTGGAGCGGTCATTATGACCTTCCATTTTATGTACTTGGATGTTAGGGCTCCATTAATGCCAAAGGAGACCAATAATGTTGGTGCTCCTCCGCTCTCGAAAGGTCTTCTTTGCCTCTGCAAAATACCCTGATACAGCACCAGGAAGAGCTGGGGAAAGCTCTCTGTCCCAACTCTATGTCGACCCCTAGCGTCATCGAACACGATGCAAAGGCCAAAAAGCTATAAAAGCTAAGTACACTACACTATGAGAAAAGATTCTTTTCATTAATACTTGAATGCACTACAGAAATACTGACAACAGTGTCGGTAACAAAGACCGATTCCAGCGCCGGCATTAACTTAGCCTCAATGGCTTCGTCACAGCCTTAATGGCACCATCAAAGTCTCAATGGCTTCATCCCAGCCTCGACGGCTTCAACTCTGTCTCAGCGGACAACGGCCAACCGAGCAGTCATTCCCAGACTTTACGTAAAAAGAAAAAGGCATCTGATGACTCTCAACTCTCAGGTCACCCTCTGAGGTTAAAAGGCACCTGGAGACTCTCAACTTTCAGGTCACCTTTCGGGGTTAAAAGGCACCTGACGACTCTCAACTCTCAGGTCATCCTTTGGGATTCAAAAGGCACCTGAGCCTAGTCCAAGCACCCTCAGGTCACCCTCCAAGGTTAAAGGCTCCCGAGCATGGTCCCATCATAGCGACTCTCGAGTCACCCTTCGGGATTCAAAAGGCACCCTCAGGTCTGGGCCAAGCACCCTCAGGTCATCCTTCGGGGTTAAAGGCTTCTGAGCATGATCCCATCACAGCAACTCTCGGGTTACCCTTTGCGATTCAAAAGGCTTCCGAGCATGGTCTCATCACAGCAACTCTTGGATCATCCTTCGGGGTTCAAAAGGCACCTGACCCTGGTCCAAGTACCCTTAGGTCACCATTTGAGGTTAAAGGCTCTCGAGCATGGTCCCATCATAGCGACTCTCGGGTCACCCTTCGGGGTTCTGTTGAAAAAATTATTAAGAAATTATTTACTCAATTATTGATTTTGATGATTAACATAAACCATGAGTATATTCATTGTGTTTCTGATAGATTTGATAAGTGTTTTAGGAATTAAGATTGGTTATTTATCCAAATGATATTTAGAAATCAGTTTTGAATCGAATTTCAATGGAATATATCTAAGTTCAGTACGTAGAGCCGACACCTAACAGTCTTGAGCCAACTCTAGAGCGTATCAGAATAGTTCTATATTTTCGGCATGGTTTGGAGTCGACACCTAGAGTTTCGGAGCCGTCATCTGAAGTTTTGGAGCCGACACATGGATTTCGAGAGCCGACTCTAACCTGAGTGTTTCCCAAATGTAGCAACCCAAGAGGGGGGTGAATTGGGTTATTAAAAACAAATAAATTACTATGCAAGTATGTGCTTAAACCCTAATCTTGATTGGCAGCGGTGTAGTGGAGTGCACAGAATGATAACAGTCAAGAATCAAACAACCACAAACACACAAAATTTTATAGTGGTTCGGTGCCAAACTAAGCACCTACATCCACTCCCCAAAATCCTTGGGAATTCCACTAATCGTATCACAACGATTACATCCTCTAGCCAAACTAGGCTTGCCCTCTTGTTTATACGGCACAAGGTAGCCAAAAACCCCTAGCCACACCAGGCTAGTCCTCTTATTTCACGGCACAAGGAAGCCAAAACCCCTAGCCAAACCTAGGCTAGTCCTCTTGTTTCAAGGCACAAGGAAGCCCAAAATAATCAGGGTTAACACTAACCCTTTTACAAAAATGATCAAGGAATGATAAAGAGAAGCTCCCACAATGAGCAAATATTCAGAGTATACTTTATAATTTTTGAAGCAATAAACTCAGCAATAAAATAACGAGGTCGAAGTAGCTGAAGTCTTGATTGCTTGAAAAGCTTCAAAGATCCGGACGACTTTTTGGAGTAATGAATGAACTTGAATGCACAGCAACAATCACTCAACAATATGCAATATGAGCTCTTTTCTTGGATTTTCTTTCTCTTTAAAAACTCTTTTTTCGAATCGTCATGGCGTGCTTCAAATCCTACCTTTTTATAATCATCTAACAAGAAAAGATTCGTTAGATACATTAGGAACAAATGAAAATAAAAATGGGAAGAAAATATAACCGTTATAAATGTTTCCCTTAAGCATTGAATGCTGATCTCCATTACTGCAAAAATTCAAAAATCCAATAGTTAGTATAGCTTAAAATAGCAATAGAGAGAGAGTAAGAGAGGAAAAGCAAACTCAAGAATTCAGGCGGTAGTTGGCTGAAAGAATAACTTCAGGCAGCAAGAAACCATTCGGCCAAGGCTTAAGCAAAAGTCCCCAGCTAGCTAGTCAGCTAGCTCACAAGAGAGGCCAAGGTTGAAAAAGCACGTCCAGAGGTAGCTCATTAGTTAGCTAAACAAGTTGCTAGTTAGCTCTCTAGCTAACTAACAAAAAAAGCAACGGCTAGGACAAAAAAGTTCAGAACACTTAGTTAGCTCACCAGCTAACTAAACAATGGATAGTTAGCTCTCCAGCTAACTAACAGGCAAAATAAAAAAGTTAGGAGAAAGTGCCTTTAAATGCCAGTTAGCTCCCCAGCTAACTAAAAAAGAGAACCTCTCGGCTGCAGGAATAACAAGAGATGGGGAGTTAGCTCTTCAGTTAGCTAAAAGATAGCCAGTTAGCTCACTAGCTAACTAAATTCAAAAACAGCAAGGAACTGCCCAGCTTAGTTAGCTCTCAAGCTAACTAACGAAAAGATAGCTAGCTTCCCAGTTAGCTAACGAAAAGATAGCTAGCTTCCCAGTTAGCTAACGAAATGATAGCTAGCTTTCCAGTTAGCTAAGCAGAGAAAGCAAACGGCCAGTGGAGAGAGGGAGTTAGCTTTTCAGCTAACTAAAATTTCAAAATGCACGGCCACACGCTTACAGTGAAGAATAGTTAAATAACTAGTTAGCTCCAGGATACAATATTTAGCTAAGTAGTTAGCTAAAGGAACTGCCAGCTAGCTAGAAGACCTGGCAGCTAGCTCAGCAGTTAACTAGAATTTGAGGCAATTCGGCCAAGCAACTAAAAGCAAATTTCAGTTAGCTATCAGGGCACCACGAGCTAGCTAACCAGTTAACTAGAAAAGGAGAGTGTTCGGCCAACTTACAGTGACGTGAAGATTAGTTAGCTGAAGGATCTCCAGCTAGCTAAAATACAATGACGTTCGGCCCAAGCACTGAGAATGTTTCCCAATTAGCTGAAAGTCATACCAGTTAGCTAAATGGAATAACAAGCTAGCTAACCAGTTAACTCTCAAGATAATAAAAAATATTCAAAGCCAATTAAATAAAGTACTTTCTTACCAATGAAATTTTGCACGCAGATACTTACTTGCAAGGCGACCAAACTTCCCTGTATCAAGCTTAGAGTTGCCTAACTATTTTGTAATCATCAAAATCAATCTGGGGTCAACAATCTCCCCCTTTTTGATGATGACAAAACCTTTAGCACAAAAAGAGCAAATATAGGAAGTGATAGGAGTGTAATCAGAAAACGTTAATTTCTCCCCCTGTCAAACTGAATAAGTGAACTCTTTTTCTCCCTGTGAATATATGGAGTTATTACTTTACTCCATTCCTTAATATATGCAATAATCTTCTCTCCCTTTTTGTTATTAATCAAAAGAAGTTTGAAGAGTTTTGCAATAAATTCAAGCATAATATATCAAGGAGATGTAAGCAATCATACATAATTTGAGTAGTCATTCAGATCATTACAAAATAGAGTGATACAAACATTACACGCCATGGTCTCAAGTCATAAAACATAGTCATAAACATGCATCACAGAAACAGTACTAAGTACGGTTACAACATAAGTCAAACATAATCACTTGTCATCATCAGAAGAAGAAATATGCACTGAAGAACCATTTGGCTTGTTTAAAGATCCTGGCTTGTCGGAGGAAGGCCGTGTCGGTGGAGTCCAAAGGTGCGGATGAGAAAAAGAAGGTGCAGAGGCAGCAGAAAGAGTGATGAGAGTCTCCATGAGTTGACTCAGCCTTGAGAGGGTTGCAGTCCAATGGTCAACAGCGTTTGCTGCATCCCGGGTCTGGGTCTCTGTAGATCTCATTCGATGCTCTACCCACTCTGCCTTAGTTTCAAAATTCTCAAGCTTACCTTTTAGAAAATTAATCTCTTTTAGGATCCGCTCCATGACAGATTCATTGTGATGAAAAACTCTTCCATTGAGAATGTTCACATCATGGACAAGTCTCTCAAGAATAAGTTTAAACTGAGATATGTTTTCAAAAACAGAAGAAATATGTGGAACAAGAGTCTGATCATTGACAGAAGAAGCACTGTCTCCAAAGCTTCGACTAGAAGAGGCAAGGGTCAATTCATTGATAATGAGGCGAATTTGATCATCACTTATACGTACTACAGGAAGAGGAGCAGGACCTTGATTGTCATTACGATAAGAAGGTCCAGGAGCATTCATATTGGGTGGATCAAATTGAAAAGGATTTTGATCATCAGACATAGCAGCAAGGTAAGGATTCGGATGGTTGAAGTCAAAGTTGAAGAAGTTCTGAGGAGAACAAACAGATTGAGTTACTATTTGGTGGCATTACAGTTGGCGGTGGCATACTAGACTGACCAGTTCTAGACCTAACCTTTAACCAAATACCATCTCATTTGGCAAAGTCCATACGGTGCAGTGAATGAGCATTAAAAACGTCAGAGTGATGTAATGCCACTGCAGTTTCTTCCTTAAGCTTAATATTGAAAAACTCAAATACATAAGTGAGAAACATTCCGTAGGGCAATGCAGCCTTAGATCTAGACAAGGATTCTTTCATTACGGTCAACATCAGTTGAGGTAGATCAACAGGGTCTTCTATTAAGATTTCATACATTATGCATGTCCCTATCATTTACTACATTAAACGAACCAGCACGAGGGGCTAGGATTTTGGCGATGATATTGTGAAACAGTCTATTTTCTACAGATAGCATGTTGGCATCTAGAGTTTCAATATTACTGGCTTCACTATCATCAATATTAAGGATAAACCTATTTTATATCCATGTTCACTGGGTAGGACTTCTAAGAAACCATCAGATGGAATATTAAGAGCACATCCTAACGTTTTGCAGTCTAGGTCGATTTTAGTCTTTTTCACAAAGGAAGAGATAGTTCCACTACCAAAAGAGATATTTTCATAGAATTCCCTAATAAGCTCAGGATAAATAGGTCCCTTGGTAGAAAGAAGCTTATCCTAACCTTGATTAATTAAAAGCTTTCCAATTTTAAAACCTTCTTATTCTAAGAAGTTAAAATCAACTAACCTTCCATGAGCAAAGGATTTAGATGCAAGAAGGGAGTTGATATGAGATGAAGAAATAGAAGACTTCCGGCAAGATCGGCACAATCATCATCTCTAGCGACTGCCTTCTTCTTGGGAGCCATCTATTATCTTCAAGATGGAATGATTGAATGAATGGAGGAAAGAAAGATTATTGGAGTGAAGAAAGGATGAGAGAGGGAGAGAGGACGCTCGGTGAAGACGCTCGATTGAGGAGATGATCGTGGAATGAAAGAACCGGTTTGGTAAAAAGTATATAAAGGGAGATGGCTTGATGGTTAACTGGCCAGGTGACTGTTTGGTTGCCTGGTCAGGTAACTGCCATGAATAAAATCAAAAAGGCTTCAAACGTCGGTTGGTGGATGGATTTAAGGAAGTATAACAATTGGCATTCATAAAGATGAAAAGACTTAAAGCATGCAGCATACTCAAGCAATTATTTGACAGGATGTTCCCTTTAATTGATTTGATTTAAAATATGTCACATCAATTAGATATCATATCAATTCATTAATTGATTCATTAAATGGTTGGATCAAACATTCCAATTCTCTTCTGATTTCATAAAATTTTGTTTCATCAAGAGGCTTAGTGAAAATATCAGCAATTTGATTTTCAGTGTTTAGAAATTCAATAACAACATTTCCATTATTTACGTGATCTCTAATGAAATGATGTCTAATTTTAATATGTTTGGTTCTGGAATGTTGAATAGGATTCTTAGTTAAATTGATTGCACTTGTATTATCACATTTTATAGGTATAGCCTTTTGTTTAATACCATAATCTTCTAGCTGTTGTTTAATCCATAAAATTTGAGCACAACAACTTCCAGCTGCAATGTATTCGGCCTCGCCGTAGACAATGCTACTGAAGTTTGCTTTTTGTAAACCATGAAATTAAGTTAACACCTAGAAACTGGCAGGTTCCAGTGGTTGATTTCCTATCTAATTTACATCCAGCAAAGTCAGAATCAGTGTATCCTATTAAATCAATGCTAGATTATTTATCATACCATATACCCAAATTTATTGTTCCATTTAAATATTTAAATATTCTTTTAACCGCAAGCAAGTGTGATTCTTTAGGATTGGCTTGATATCTTGCACACATGCAAACACTAAATAAAATATCTGGCCTACTAGCAGTTAAATATAATAATGATCCAATCATGCCTCTGTATAATTTTAAATCAACAGATTTTTCAGAATTATAAGATCAAGTCTACATGATGAGCTCATAGGGGTACCGATACTCTTGGATGTCTCCATGCCAAACTTCTTGATCATTTCTTTGGTGTATTTGGATTGGCTTATGAAGATCCCATCTTTGCTTTGTTTAATTTGTAGTCCGAGGAAGTAGGTCAGCTCACCCATCATACTCATCTCGAACTCTCCTTGCATAAGCTTAGCAAAGTCTTTGCACAAAGAATCATTAGTGGCACCAAATATGATATCATCAACATAGATTTGAATAATTAATATATCTTTATTTTATTTTTAATAAATAAAGTTGTATCCACAGTTCCTCAAATAAAATCATTACTAATCAAGAATTTGCTTAATCTTTCATACCATGCCGGGGGCACTTGCTTCAAACCATATAAAGCCTTGTTTAATTTGTAAACGTGATTTGGAAACAAGTGATTTTCAAAGCCGGGTGGTTGTTCCACAAAAACTTGTTCAGCAATATATCCATTCAAGAAAGCATTTTTAACATCCATTTGATACAATTTAAAATTCATATAACAAGCATAAGCAAGAAGTAATCTAATAGCTTCTAATCTAGCAATAGGGGCATAAGTTTCATCAAAATCAATCCCCTCCTCTTGATTATAACCCTTAGCTACCAATCTTGCCTTATTTCTAATTATATTACCATGTTCATCTAATTTGTTTCTATAAACCCATTTAGTTCCAATAATTTGATGATTATGAGGTCTTTCAATAAGAGTCCAAACATTATTTCTTTCAAATTGGTTAAGTTCCTCATGCATGGCATTAATCCAATCAACATCATTTTTAGCATCATCATAACATTTAGGTTCAATTTTAGATACAAATGCTAAATTATTACAAGCATCTCTAAATGACAATCTAGTTCTAACTCCTTGAGAAGGATCACCAATAATTAGATCTTTGGGGTGACTAAGAACATACCTCCAACCTCTTTCTAATTCATCATTACCTTGTGAGGATTCAGGTAGGTCAGCGTTCCCTTCTTCATTTACCTCTTGTGTATCTATGTCGCTCTTATCCTTCAGTGTGATGTCCTTGAATTGATCTTCAATGTCATCTGCATCATTTATACCTTTTCCCTTCCTTGATGGAAGATCATTAGATTCATCAAAGATAACATGAATTGATTCTTCAACTACTAAGTCTTTTTGTTAAATATTCTGAAAGCTCTACTATGTAAAGAATATCCGAGAAAAATTCTTCATCAGACTTAGCATCAAATTTATCAAGGTTTGATTTTCCATTATTTAATATAAAACATCGGCATCCAAAAATATGAAAGTAACTTATATTAGGTTTTCTTCCTTTCCAAAGTTCATATGGAGTCTTTTTCAAAATAGGTCTGATTAATGCACGATTTAAAATATAACAAGCAGTGTTAATAGCTTCTGCCCAAAAATATTTTGGAAGATTGCTTTCACACAACATGGTACGTGCCATTTCCTCTAATGTTCTATTCTTTCTTTCAACTACTCCATTTTGTTGTGGTGTTCTTGGTGCAGAAAAATTATGTTCAATTCCATTTTATTACAAAATTCTTCAAAAGATTTGTTTTCAAATTCTTTTCCATGATCACTTCGTATCGATAAAACAGAAGAATTCTTTTCGTTTGTAATTCTTTTGAATAATTTTTAAAATGTTGAAAACACTTGTCTTTACTAGATAGAAATAAAACCCATGTAAAGCGAGAGAAATCATCAATAACAATAAAACCGTATCTTTTACCTCCTAGACTAGTTGTTCTTGTAGGACCGAATAAATCCATATGCAAGAGCTCCAAAGGTCTAGTGGTTGAAACTAAATTCTTTGATTTAAAAGAAACTCGGGTTTGTTTTCCAAATTGACAAACATTAGAAATCTTATCTTTTTCAAAACAAGTTTTGGCAAACCATGTACTAAATCCTTCTTAATTAATTTAGATAGTAAATCCATGCTTGCATGAGCTAACCTACAATGCCATAACTAACTATTATCAGTTTTATTATTAGCAGCAACTAGGCAATCAATATTTTGATCATGCAAATCATTTAAATTAACAATGTATACATTACCATTCCTATGACCAACACATTTCATATTTTCATTTGCAGGATTTTTAACAATGCATAGAGATGATTTAAAATAACATTAAATCCTTTGTCACATAGTTGACTAATGCTAAGTAAATTGTGTTTCAGTCCTTTCACAAGCAAAACATTATCAATATAAGCATGAGGTGTGATACCTATTTTTTCAATGCCAATTATTTTTTCTTGGCCATTATCACCGAAAGAAACAGCACCTCCATCTTTTGCTTCCAAAGTGATGAATTGTAATTCATCACCGGTCATGTGTCTTAAGCATCCGCTATCCAAGTACAATTGTCTTTTAATTGCTCGGGTTGCAAGACACACCTGCATACACAATTTCAATTTTTATTTTTAGGTACCCAAGCTTTTTTGGGTCCTTTGGGGTTAGTCAAGATGGTTCCTTTTGAAACCCATATTTTTCTTATCTTTTGTGTTTGACAAATAAAAGCTTTGTGTCCAATTTTTCCACATTTAAAACATGTAATCTTAGTAGAATCATCAGCATGCTCATAAATATTTTTCAAATTTTTTTATCTTTTAAAAGTATTGTATCCAAGACCAGCTCTATTGTAAACAGCTATTTGACTATTTAAAATCATTTCTAGTTTTTCTGAACTTAGACTAAATCTATCAACAATTGGTTTTAATTTATCCACTTCGTTTTTCAAATCTTGGTTTTCCTTTAACAATGATTCATTATCCTTTGAAATTCTTTCTTTTTCAAGAGTAAGATTTTTGATTTCATTTTTCAATTCTTTGCTTTTTGAACTTAAATTTGCAAAATCATTAATAAGTTCATAAAATGCACATTATAATTCATCAAAGGTAAAGTCATCTAAAAAGTTAGAGCTTACCTTATCATTATCAGCCATGAAGCAAACATTTTCAACTTCAGTTTTCTCTTCATCTTCTGAACTTGTTGCTTCACTGTCGCTCCAAGTAGCCATCATTGCCTTCTTCTTTATTCTTTTAGATCCTTTCTTTAATAGTGGACAATCTGGTCTGATGTGTCCAGGCTTCTTGCACTCATAGCATGTAGGAGGTTCACTCTTATCTTTGCTATGGTCTCCTTTGATAAATTATTTTCTTTTTTCAAATTTCTTTCTCTTCATGAACCTTTTAAATTTTCTTAAAATAAGTGTCATTTCATCATCTTTCTCACTGTCACTAGTGGTTTCTTCACTTTCATCTTTTTGAGTTACACTCTTCAAAGCCATAGTCCTTTTTTTCTTTGATTCATCTTCATCGATATGTTATCGTTGCTGAAGCTCATGAGTCATCAAAGAACTGACCAACTCTTCAAGTGATAAATTGTTGAGATCTTTTGCTTCTTGAATTGCAGTGACTTTTGCTTCCCATGTCCTAGGTAAAGATCTTAAGATTTTTCTAACAAGATCACTGTTAGCATAAGATTTTCCAAGACTTTTCAATCCATTAATAATATCAGTAAATCTTGTAAACATATCAGTAATATTTTCAGCAGGATCCATCTTAAATAATTCATACTTATGAACAAGCATATTAATTTTAGATTCCTTGACTTGATTTGTACCCTCATGGGTGACTTCAAGTCTATCCCAGATTTTCTTAGTATACATACAAGTAGATATGCGATTAAACTCATTTGCATCAAGAGAGCAATAAAGAACATTCATAGCCTTAGCATTTAATTGAGCTAATTTTTATCTTGCTCATCCCATTCAATTCAGGCTTTGCAATATTAACATTTTCAATCATAATAGTGGGTGTATGTGGTCCATTAATTATGATTCCCCATAAATCATAATCTAGTGCTTGAATGAAGATTTTCATTCGTGCTTTCCAATATGTGTAATTTGTTCCATTGAACAAAGGTGGTCTATTAGTTGATTGTCCTTCAGTCAACATAGAACTCATTGGGATTACTACTGATCTTTGGCTCCAAGCTATCAAAGCTATAGGAATCAAGAGCACTCTGCTCTGATACCACTTGTTGCCCAGATGTAGCAACCCAAGAGGGGGGTGAATTGGATTATTAAAAACAAATTGATTACTATGCAAGTATGTGCTTAAACCCTAATCTTAATTGGCAGCGGTATAGTGGAGTGCATAGAATGATAACAGTAGAGAATCAAACAACCACAAATACACAAAAGTTTATAGTGGTTCGGTGCCAAACTCAGCACCTACATCCACTCCCCAAAACCCTTGGGAATTCCACTAATCGTATCACAACGATTACAACCTCTAGCCAAACTAGGCTAGCCCTCTTGTTTATACGGCCCAAGGTAGCCAAAAACCCCTAGCCACACCAGGCTAGTCCTCTTGTTTCACGGCACAAGAAAGCCAAAACCCCTAGCCAAACCTAAAAATAATCAGGGTTAACACTAACCCTTTTACAAAAATGATCAAGGAATGATAAAGAGAAGCTCCCACAATGAGCAAATATTCAGAGTACACTTTACAATTTTTGAAGCAATAAACTCAGCAATAAATGAACAAGGTCGAAGTAGCTGAAGTCTTGATCGCTTGAAAAGCATCAAAGATTCGGATGACTTTTTGGATCAATGAATGAACTTGAATGCACAGCAACAACCACTCAACAATATGCAATATGAGCTCTTTTCTTGGATTTTCTTTCTCTTTAAAAACTCTTTTTTCGAATCGTCATGGTGTGCTTCAAATCCCACCTTTTTATAATCATCCAACAAGAAAAGATCCGTTAGATACATTAGGAACAAATGGAAATAAAAACGGGAAGAAAATATAACCATTATAAATGTTTCCCTTAAGCATTGAATGCTGATCTCCATTTGAGGAAGGAAGAGCACTGCAAAAATTCAAAAATCTAAAAGTTAAGTGTAGCTTAAAATAGCAATGGAGAGAGTAAGAGAGGAAAAGTAAACTCAAGAACTCAGGCGGTAGTTGGCTGAAAGAATAACTTCAGGCAGCAAGAAACCATTCGGCCAAGGCTTAAGCAAAAGTCCATAGCTAGCTAGTCAGCTAGCTCACAAGAGAGGCCAAGGTTGAAAAAGCACGTCCAGAGGCAGCTCATTAGTTAGCTAAATAAGTTGCTAGTTAGCTCTCTAGCTAACTAACAGAAAAAGCAATGGCTAGGACAAAAAAGTTCAGAATACTTAGTTAGTTCACCAGCTAACTAAACAATGGATAGTTAGCTCTCTAGCTAACTAACAGGCAAAACAAAAAAGTCAGGAGAAACTGCCGTTGAATGCCAGTTAGCTCCCCATCTAACTAAAAAAGAGAACCTCTCGGCTACAGGAATAACAGGAGATGGGGAGTTAGCTCTTCAGTTAGCTAAAAGATAGCCAGTTAGCTTACTAGCTAACTAAATTCAAAAACAGTAAGGAACCGCCCAGCTTAGTTAGCTCTCCAGCTAACTAACGAAAAGATAGCTAGCTTCCTAGTTAGCTAAGGAAAAGATAGCTAGCTTCCCAGTTAGCTAACGAAAAGATAGCTAGCTTCCCAGTTAGCTAACGAAAAAATAGCTAGCTTTCTAGTTAGCTAAGCAGAGAAAGGAAACGGCCAGTGGAGAGAGAGAGTTAGCTTTTCAGCTAACTAAAATTTCAAAACGCACCACACGCTTACAGTGAAGAATAGTTAACTAACCAGTTAGCTCCAGGATACAATAGTTAGCTAAGTAGTTAGCTAAAGGAACTGCCAGCTAGCTACAAGAACTGGCAGCTAGCTCAGCAATTAACTAGAATTTGAGGCAATTCAGCCAAGCAACTAAAAGCAAATTCTAGTTAGCTATCAGGGCACCACGAGCTAGCTAACCAGTTAGCTAGAAAAGGAGAGTGTTCGGCCAACTTACAGTGACGTGAAGATTAGTTAGATGAAGGATCTCCAGCTAGCTAACAAGCTAGCTAACCAGCTAGCTAAAATACAATGACGTTCGGCCCAAGCACTGAGAATGTTTCCCAGTTAGCTGAAAGTCATGCTAGTTAGCTAAATGGAATAACAAGCTAGCTAACCAGTTAACTCTCAAGCTAATAAAAAATATTTAAAGCTAATTAAATGAAGTACTTTCTTACCAATAAAATTTTGTACGCAGATACTTACTTGCAAGGCGACCGAACTTCCCTGTATCAAGCTTAGAGTTGCCTAACTATTTTGTAATCATCAAAATCAATCTGGGGTCAACACTGAGTTACAGAGACTATGTTTTTGGAGTAAATCTTGGAGCTGACACATTAGAAATTTGGAGCCGATTCCAGTCAGCATGGAGTCGACACTTTGCAAAGTCGGAGCCGACTCCATATCAAATTATTTTTTGCTATTTATGGAAACATGATCTGGAGCCGACACATGAAAAGTTGGAGCCGACTCCAACCTATCAAGGACAATTTCTAAAAGTGCCAGATCAGCTCTAACGGATATATTTTTTCACCTAATCTTCAAAAGATACATTTTTTTGCATGAAGAATCATCCAAGGTACTTTGTAATGGCTATTTTCTCACCTAATTTCGGATTAAGACTCTATATAAAGAGGGATTCGTCCGTTCAAAAAAGAGAGGAGAATAAGAAAGAAAATAATGGAAAAATCGAGAGATATTTAAAAGAAAAATCTCTGAGTCAAAGCCTATCAATCCAAGAGAGATTCAAGAGAAATCCCAAGCCCTAAAAGTTCAAAATTAGAGGATTTTTAAAGGAGAAAAGAAGAAGAGCAAAAGCCATATTTCCTCAATATTCTCTTCAACGAGTTGTGTTCAAGATTCAAAGTTCAATCCTTGCTCATCCATTCAAAAGAGAAGAGGAAAAGAAGAAGAGAAGAAAATCTCAACCTCAAATCGCTTCAAACAGGATTTCTAATCTTGTTTTATTCACATTGCATATTTGCTCAGTTTAAGGAGCTTTACATTGTTGTAAATATTATTTTGACTTGTTGTTGTCTAATTCAATCAGGGGATTAAATTAGTTGAGGTAGTTTACCTCGGGGACAAGCGAAGTTTAGCTTGGGTTAAGGTTTTGTGCTGGTGAACTTGTGAAAACTGGCTGGGTTCGTTGTGACCCCATGTAAAATAACAAGTTAGAGTTGTGATCTTGTAAAATAACTCAACTGTAATCAGGGGATTATAGTGTGGACCCAAGAGTTGCTTGGGAGTGGATGTAGGTGTGGCTAACACCAAACCACTCTAAATCTTTGTGTTTGTCGTGCTTTGTCTCTCTCACTCTCTCTTCATCATATTGTGCTCATCATTCATTAATTTATTCCACTTGTGCACATTCACTTCAAGCAATTGTTTTCAAAGTGTTAAATTTTTTTTTTAAAGAACCCAATTCATCCCCCCCCCCTCTTGGGTTGCCATCTGGGCCAACAATTGGCATCAGAGCTTGTGCTCATTTCTAGTTGATCTAACGATCAAGAGTTAAAGATCCAAATGACAACACAAGTTGGATCATCTTTTGCTGAAGGTTAATCCACTAATAGGCCACCTTTATTTAATGGCTCTAATTATTCATATTTGAAAGCAAGAATGAGGATTTTTATTCAAGCTTTAGATTATGAATTATGGAGTATCATTACAAATGGACCTAGTACACCCATACACATTGTAGATAGTTCAATCATTCCTAAGCCCGAAAGGGATTGGAATGAGAACGATAGGAAAATGGCTTAGCTCAATGCAAAAGCCATGAATGTTTTATATTGTTTTTTGGATGCAAATGAATTCAATAGAATAACAACTTGCATTTCAGCCAAAGAAATTTGGGATAGATTAGAAGTTACTCATGAGGGTACTAACGAAGTAAAAGAATCCAAAATTAACATTCTAGTGCATAAATATGAATTGTTTAGCATGGAACAAACTGGATCAATCACATACATGTACACTAGATTCACTGACATTGTTAATGGTTTAAAGAGTCTTGGTAAAACTTATACTAATTCTAAATTGGTGCACAAAATTCTTAGATCTCTTTCAAGATCATGGGAAGCAAAAGTAACTGCAGTCCAAGAAGCCAAAGACTTGAATGTTCTACCTTTGGAGGAGCTCCTTGGATCCTTGATGACCCATGAGCTGACAATCAAGCAACATCAAGAGGAATAGGTAAAAAAGAAAAGAACCATAGCACTTAAGGCTGCAGAAAATGATAAGAGCAGTAGTGAGGAAGAAGAAGATGATGATGAAACAGCTCTCCTTGCAAAGAAATTTAAAAAGTTTATGCAAAGAAGGAAACCATTCCACAAAAGGAAATCAGGAATTAAAATGGAAGAAGAAAAGAAAAAAGAAAGGGGTAAAGATAAAGAAAAAGAACCGTTGATATGTTATGAATGCAAAAAGCCAGGGCATTTTCGATCTGAATGTCCTCAACTAAAGAAGGGTTACAAGAAGAAAAAGAAGGCCTATGTTACAACTTGGAGTGATAGTGAAGATTCTTCATCCAAAAAGGATCAAAAAAAGTTGCAAACATATGCTTTATGGCAAACGATGAAAATGAGGTATGTACTGAAACCCCTAATGATGATTTTACATTTGATGAATTGTATGATTAATTTAATAAATTAGTTAGTGATTTTAAGGTTTTGAGAATGAAAAACAAATCTTTGAAAACTGAAAATCTAAATCTTCTCAAAGAGAAAAATGATCTAATTCTTGAGGTTAAAAATCTAAAATCTGAAAATGAAGTTTTACTAAAATAAAAAGAATTAATTTCTAATGAAAATATTAACTTAACGAAAGAAATTAATAAATATAAGAATATTGTTGATAGATTTACATATAGCTCAGAAAAATTAAATTTACTTTTAAGTAATCAACGAGCTGTATTTGATAAAGCAGGATTAGGATATAGACCTCACATGAACAATTTCTTTATTAAGAAAATAGCTAAAAATGATATTTCATGTTATCATTGCAATAAAAAGGGACATAAATCTTATGAATGCAATTTTAGAAAAACTAATAAGAATTTAAGTATTAAGGGCAAGAAAATATGGGTTTCAAAAGGAACAATCTTTATTACTACTAACCATGAAGGACCCAAGAAAGCTTAGGTACCTAAAAAAAAGAATTGATTATCTTGCAAGAGTGTTTTGCGGCCAAAGGATCAGAAAGAAAGTGGTATCTTGATAGTGGTTGCTCAAGACACATGATAGGTGATAAGGAGCAATTCATCACCCTTGAAGATAAAAGAGGAGTTGTTACTTTTGGAGATAATGGCAAAGGCCAAATTATGGGATTTGGTAAAATTCAAATAACTCCATCCGCTTTTATAAAAAATATTTTATATGTTGTCGGTTTAAAGCATAATCTAATTAGCATTAGCTAATTGTGTGATAAATGTTTCAAAGTTTCATTTGAAGCTTCTATTTGCACTGTTTCCAATCCCATTGACAATAGCATTATATTTGTTGAAAATAGAAATGGCAATGTATACTTAATTGATTTAGATAATTTGTCTACTAGTAACCATTGCTTAATCGCTGATAATGCTAAGGTTAATGAGATTGGATGGTTATGGCATCGTAGATTAGGTCATGCAAGCACACACCTAATTTCAAAATTAATTAGAATGGATTTAGTTAAAGGACTTTCAAAGTTAGATTTTGAAAATAATAAAATTTGTGATGCATGTCAATTTGAAAAATAAACTAGAAATTCTTTCAAATTTAAAAATATTGTTTCCACTTCTAGGCTACTAGAGCTACTACATATGGACCTTTTTGGACCTACTAGAACCACAAGTCTAGAAGGATAGAAATATGGTCTTGTGATAGTAGATGATTACTCTAGATATACTTGGGTATTATTTTTAGCTCACAAAGATGAGACTTTCTCGATATTCCTAAAATTCTTCAAGAAAGTCACAAATGAGAAAAACACTACCATAGTATCTCTTAGAAGTAATCATAGCACAGAATTTGAAAATCATCAATTTGAAAATTTCTGTATTGAAAATGGCATTCATCATAATTTTTTTGCACCTAGAACACCACAACAAAATGGAGTTGTAGAAAGGAAAAATAGAACATTAGAAGATATGGCCCGTACCATGCTATGTGAAAGCCAACTCCCAAAGTATTTCTGGGCGGAAGCTATAAATACAGCATGTTACATCCTTAATAGAGCTTTAATTAGGCCAATTCTTAAGAAAACTCCCTATGAACTATGGCATAATAGAAAACCTAACATTAGTTATTTTCATGCATTTGATTGTCGATATTTTATTCATAACAATGGTAAGGATAATCTTGGGAAGTTTGACGCCAAATCTGATGAAAGAATAATTTTAGGTTATTCAATATCTAGTAAAGCATATAGAGTATTTAACAAGAAATATTTAATTGTAGAAGAATCAATTAATGTAGTATTTGATGAGTCTTTAGCATCAAGTTCTGAGAAGATTGATGATGAGGAAAATATAATTTTTCTTGAAAGAGATATTGAAAAATTGAATATATATATGTATCTTCAGACCATGAACAAGAAGCTAAAGATGATGACTCACCTAAGGATGATGTTATTGATACTACTCGTAATGATGTAGATCTATATAGATTGGAGATATGCTTATAGTCATCCTAAGGATTTAATTATAGGTGATCCATCTCAAGGAGTAAAAACTAGATCATCAATGAGAAACATCAATAATCATATTGCATTTGTGTCTCATATAGAACCCAAAACTATTGAAGAAGCTGAAAAAGATAATAATTGGATGTTAGCTATACAAGAGGAATTAAATTAATTTACTAGGAATAATGTATGGTCCTTAGTTGATAGACCCAAAGGTCATTCTGTTATAGGATCTAAATGGGTATTTAAAAATAAATTAGATAAAAATGGCATAGTAATTAGAAATAAAGCTAGATTAGTTGCAAAAGGATATAATCTAGAATAAGGAATTGATTTTGATGAAACTTTTGCACCTGTTGCTAGATTAGAAGTAATTAAACTATTATTTGCATTTACGTGTCATATGAACATTAGTTTATTTCAAATGGATGTTAAAAGTGCATTTTTAAATGGTTTTATAAATGAGAAAGTTTTTGTAGAACAACCATCAGGCTTTGAAGATAATGAATTTTCAAATCATGTTTTTAAATTACATAAAGCACTTTATGGTTTAAAACAAGCATCTAGAGCTTCGTATGATAGATTAAGCAAATTTCTAATTGAAAATATTTTTTCTTGAGGAAATGTTGATAAAACCTTATTTTTGAAAAGAAAAGATAAAGATTTATTGGTAGTACAAATTTATGTAGATAATATTGTATTCGGTGCTACTAACAATCTTTTGTGTCAAGAATTTGCAAAGTTAATGCTGGGTGAATTCGAGAAGAGCATGATGGGAGAACTTAACTTCTTCCTAGGACTTCAAACAAACAAGAAAGAGAGAATTTTCATCAACCAAACAAAGTACACAAAAGAAATTCTCAAGAAGTTTGGTATAAAACAAGTCAAACCTCTCAGAACACCAATAAGTCCTTCATGTAAGTTAGATAAAGATGAAGATGGTAAGCCTGTTGGTCAAAAATATTACTGATCGGTTCACTACTTTACTTAACAGCTAGTAAACCAGATATCATGTTTGCAGTATGTTTATGTGCACGATATCAATCTGAACCTAAAGAATCTCACTTAATTGCAGTAAAAAGAATACTTAGATATCTAAATGGAACTAAAAATGTAGGATTATGGTATTGTAGAGACACAACATTAAATTTGATTGCATATTCTGATTCTGATTATGCTGGTTGTAAATTGGATGGAAAGAGTACAAGTGGTGCAAGCCAATTCTTAGGAAGTAACTTAATCTCTTGGTTTAGCAAAAAGCAAAATTCAGTTGCATTATCAACTGCTGAAGCTGAATATGTTGCAGCTGAAAGTTGCTGTGCTCAAATCCTTTGGATTAAGTGACAACTTAAAGATTATGGTATAACACTTAAAACACCAATTAGATGTGATAACACTAGTGTGATAAACTTGACTAAAAATCCAATCCAACATTCAAAAACTAAACACATTGAAATTAGATAGCATTTTATTAGAGAACATGTAGCTAATAATGACATTTGTCTTGATTATGTATGAACAATTAGCTGACATTTTTACAAAACCCCTAAGTGAAAAAAGATTTTGTTATCTTAGAGGAGAATTAGGAGTTTGTGATCCATTGGAATGTTTTTTAAATCTCCTAGGAATGATTATCTAGAATTCAATCATTTTGTTTAATTTTCTTATGATTTTAAGGAAAATTTATCTAGATATTTGAACCCCTTGATTCATCACATTCCAAAGTTGATTTATCCAAAATTTGAAGACTTTCCGGATAAGTTTCAGATTCTTTGAAACTCTTATTTTTTCTACTGAAACTGTCTTGGAGCCGACACCTCTGGTATCGGAGTCAACTTCAGTTTTGTCTAAGATTTTAGAGCCGACACCTGCTTTTTCAGAGTCAACTCCACTTCGGGCGCTGACTGTGTTAGCGACCTGGAGCTGACACCTCGCTTTGCGGGAGTCGACTCCAAGTGGTTCCAATTTGACTATTTTAGGGCAGAGTCGACACCTATTCGACCCCATTCACTTCCAAACTCTTCCAAAACTCTCTCAAAATCTTCCAAATCCTAGAATCTTCCAATTCCATCAATCCTTAGCAATCTATGGCACCTAAGTGCAGAGGATCGATCTTTGGAGCGGCTGTGACGATGGGGAAGAGGACTGTGAGGCATCCAGCTTGTCAACCTTCGTCCAGCTTGAGTTCTTCATCTTCGTCCTCCACTCCTAGTGCCATACCTGGTCCTTCTTCTCCACACATTGATCTTCTAGCAGAAAAGATTATTACCACGGGTAGAAAAGTGGACTTCGGATTCTTTGAAGATGAGGGTTTCTCTCTTGGTAGGCAGATTAAAGAAATGGGACTAGAGAAGGTATGTTCATTAGATGATCCTACTTATCTCGCCCTTGTTAAGGATTTCTATCTCAATTTGTCTAGAGGAGACGGAGGACTTGTGAGTGATGTGAGAGGAAATAGAATCCATCTTACTTCTGAAATTTTGGGAAGTTTGTTAGAAATTCCTATGATTGGACCTATTGCCAATTCCCATAGTAATAGAGGTGAAGCATTATCAAGGATGCTTGGCAGAGAAGTTGCAAAATTTGAAGAAATTAGGGCTAACCAGTTGCCCCTTGAGTTAAGATTGTTACATAATATCTGTAGCAGGATCTTATTCCCAAAAACTGGTCGTTTTGAGTATGTATATGAAAGAGATATTGTTGTTATGGATAGTATACTGACCGGTCAGCCGATAAACTTACCTGGACTGATGATTTGGTATATCGCTGAGGCAGGCAGTAAGAAAAGGTCAACACTACCATATGGAATGATTCTGACTATGGCTTTTCAGAGCCAAGGTGTGAATATATTGGATAATGAGCCTTTAAAGAGCATGAGACACACTGATTATTATAATAAGGCTACTCTGCATCGGATGGGTTTCATGAAAGTCAGTGGACATTGGGAAAGAAAAGGAAATCTTTAAGACAGAGCTGCTAGATGGATACTGTGGCCCCTGGAACATCAAAGGCAGAGCCTTCAGTGAGGCATACTTCACCAGGCCCCAGCAGTCCTGCACCCTCAACACCTACATCAGCTCCTACTCAGACTTCTACTGGTTTTTCTGATGCTCAGTTGGTACAGCTAAAGAAACTCTTTGCATGTCATGAGGAAACGATGAAAGTTGAACTTGATAGTAGACTTTTGAGCTTAAGGGAGTTGTATTACTCCTTGGAAGATAAAGTAAACAGAATTGAATCATCTTTTGGAACTTCTTCTGAGGCCTTGAAATGTGATTTAATGCAAATTTTTAGAAGATCAAGGACATTGAAGGAGATTCTGATACATATTCAAAGTGTAATGCGGAGTTACAAGAAAAAATTACTATTGCATCTGCTTTTATTGACAGAAGACTAAATGATTTTATGAAGATACAAAGTGAGGGCATGGGAAAGAGCTTAAGAGACTTCTTAGATTTTGATATTTAGTTTGCTTTATGATGTAATTTGATTTTGTTTGCATTTTGAATGATGTAATGAAGGTTAGTGAAATAACATTTTGTTGTAATGTTTTAGTATTTAATAAATATCATACTTAAATTTTAATATTAAGTTGCTTGAATTATGAGTTAACCTTTGATTTTGATGTTTGAATTGTTCAACTCATATGTTTGATGTTAATTTAAGCTATACGAACCTTCTTCTTAACCTTTTTGTTGATTACAAAAAAGGGGGAGAGAAGAGGTATTTGTATATGCATAAAGATAAGGGAAAGGATATTAAGTTATAAGAGAATGGCACTTACTTAAATGGCACTTACTTGAATATAAATATTAAATGAAATTTCAAGAAACTTACTTATGCACACACATAGGGGGAGCTATCTCATTAAGGGGGAGCTTAACCTTAATTAAGAATGTTTTGACAAATATGCATTAATTGATTATGCATATACTCAATGTTTTTGTCATCATCAAAAAGGGGAAGATTGATGGGGACATTATTAAGAAATTATTTACTCAATTATTGATTTTGATGATTAACATAAACCATGAGTATATTCATTGTGTTAATGATAGATTTGAAAAGTGTTTTAGGAATTAAGATTAGTTATTTATCCAAATAATACTTAGAAATCAGTTTTGAATCGAATTTCAATGGAATTTATCTAAGTTCAATACTTGGAGCCGACACCTGTCTTAGCCGACTCCAAAGCGTATCAGAACAGTTCTATATTTTTGGCATGGTTCGGAGTCGACACCTAGAGTTTCGGAGCCAACACCTGAAGTTTCAGAGCTGACACATGGATTTCGAGAACCGACTCTAACCTGAGTTACAAAGACTATATTTTTGGAGCAAATCTTGGAGCCGACACATCAAGAAATCGGGAGCCGACTCCAGTCAGCAGGGAGTCGACACTTTGCAAAGTCGAAGCTCACTCCACGTCGAATTATTTTTTGCTATTTATGGAAATACGATCTGGAGCCGACACATGAAAAGTTGGAGCCGACTCCAACCTGTCAAGGACAATTTTCAAAAGTGCCAGATCAGCTCTAACGGATATTTTTTTTTACCTAATCTTTAACGGATGCATTTCTTTGTGTGAAGAATCATCCAATGTACTTTATAACGGCTATTTTCTCACCTAATCTGGATTAAGACTCTATATAAAGAGGGATTCGTCCGTTCGAAAAAGAGACGAGAAAAAGAGAGAAAATAATGGAAAAATCGAGAGATATTTAAAATAGAAATCTCTGAGTCAAAGCCTATCAATCCAAGAGAGATTCAAGAGAAATCCTAAGCCCTAAAAGTTCAAAATTGAAGGATTTTCAAAGGAGAAAATAAGAAGAGCAAAAGCCCTATTTCCTCAATATTCTCTTCAACGAGCTGTGTTCAAGATTCAAAGTTCAATCCTTGCTCATCCATTCAAAAGAGAGGAGGAAAAGAAGAAGAGAAGAAAAGCTCAACCTCAAATCGCTTCAAACATGCTTTTCTAATCTTATTTTATTCACATTGCATATTTGCTCAGTTTAAGGAGCTTTACATTGTTGTAAACATTATTTTGACTTGTTGTTGTTTAATTCAATCGAGGGATTGAATTAGTTGAGGTAGTTTACCTCGGGGACAAGCTAAGTTTAACTTGGGTTAAGGTTTTGTGCTAGTGAACCTGTGAAAACCGGCTGGGTTCGTTGTGATCCCGTGTAAAACAATAAGTTAGAGTTGTGATCTTGTAAAACAACTCAACTATAATCAAGGGATTATAGTGTGGACCCAAGAGTTGCTTGGAAGTGGACGTAGGTGTGGCTAATACTGAACTACTATAAATCTTTACGTTTGTCATGCTTTTGTCTCTCTCACTCTCTCTTCATCATATTGTGCTCAGCATTCATTAATTCATTCTACTTGTGCACATTCACTTCAAGCAATTGTTTTCAAAGTGTTAATTTTTTTTTAAAGAACCCAATTCACCCCCCCCCCTCTTGGGTTACCATCTGGGCCAACAGGTTCAAAAGGCACCTGAGCCTGGTCCAAGCATCCTCAGGTCACCCTCCGGGGTTAAAGGCTTCCAAGCATGATCCCATCATAGTGACTCTCGGGTCACCCTTCGGAGTTCAAAAGGCTTCCGAGCATGGTTCTATCCCAGCGACTCTCGGATCACCCTCTGGGGTTCAAAAGGCTCTCGACGGCCTCAACTTTGCCTCAGCAGCTTCATCACAGCCTCAAACGACATCATTACAGTCTCAACGGCTTCATTTCAGCCTCAGCAGCTTCAACTCTGTCTTAGCGACCAGTGGCCAACCGGGTAATACCTTTGTTTAAATTATACACTTGCAACATATTGCTAGTTACTTTCAGCCATTCAAGAAGAAGCCCTAAGTCAACTCACAGTAGGGAGAGGCCAACTCTTTGGCTCACAGCACCCATCTCCAAATTTCATGACAAAAGTAGAAAACCCAAAGTCAACTCAAAGTCAGGAGAAACCAGCTCCTCAACTCAGTTGACAGGCATCTGCTTCCAGACCCTACATCGGGAGAGGATTACTGGCTGCTCCCAGCCAGTCTAAGATAATCAATTTACCTCTAACATTACTTAAAGTCTTTGAGTAGACAAAAGTATAAGAGAGCATGCAGACGTGGTCACAAGTCCATATAAGGCAGACAGAAACTATCCAAAGCTGGCATGCAAAGACAAGTGCAAAAGAAAGATACTATAATTCCTACACTCCTTTCGTTTGGTGGATGCAAGGCATGCGGTCGCACAAACTCAGGAGTGTGGGGGCATCTAATGGGGCCAATAAGCTACATGGGCAATGGTAATCTCACTGGGGTCGAACCAATCATTTCTGGAATCGGCCCGAGGAAGACAGCCCCTCGGCCCCGGGAAGACACCTCCTAGGCCTCGAAAAGAGCCCCTCGACCTCGGAAAGACACCCACTCGGCCTCGGAAGACACTCCCTCAACCTGAGCAAGACAGCCCCTCGGCCTCAGAAAGACACCGCATCGGCCTCAGCATCCCTCGGCCATTAACAGTGCTCGGCCTCTCCCCCTCGGCCATGAACAATGCTCGGCCAAGAACAGTGCTCGACCTCTCCCCCTCGGCTATGAATAGTGCTCGATCTCTCCCCCTCGGCCATGAACAGTACTCGGTCTCTCCCCCTCGGCCATGAACAGTGCTCGGCCTCTCCCTCTTGGCCATGAATAGTGCTTAGCCATGAACAGTCCTCAGCCTCTTTCCCTCGGCCATGAACAGTGCTCGGCCTCCCCCCCTTGGCCATGAATAGTGTTCGGCCTCTTTCCCTCGGCCATGAATAGTGCTCGGCCTCTTACCCTCGACCATGAACAGTGCTTGGCCTCTTCCCCTCGGTCATGAACAGTGCTCAGCCTCTTCCCCTTGGCCTTGAACAGTGCTCGAATTCTTCCCCTCGGCCATGAATAGTGTTCGACCTCTCTCCCTCGGCCATGAATAGTGCTCGGTCATGAACAGTGCTCGGCCTCTTCCCCTCGGCCATGAACAGTGCTAGGCCATGAATAGTGCTCGACCTCTTTCCCTCGGCCATGAACATGCTTAGCCTCTTCCCCTCGGCCATGAACAGTGCTCGGCCCCTTCCCCTCCCATGAATAGTGCTCAACCTCTTCCCCTCGTCCATGAATAGTGCTCAGCCTCTCCCCCTCGGCCATGAATAGTGCTCGGCCATGAACAGTGCTCGGCCATGAACAGTGCTCGACCTCTTTCCCTTGGCCATGAATAGTACTTGGTCATGAACCTTCCCCTCGGTCATGAATAGTGCTCGGCCATTAATAGTGCTCGGCCATGAACAATGCCATGCAATGTTCATCCACGACCTTCTCTGGAGATAATCCAAGAGCATGAACATTGCCATGCACGTACTCTATAATCAATACTCCATGAGGGACAAAGCTAGTTTTAACTCCAAATTTCATCTTCTGCCTCAGTGGCTACACTTTGAGGCCCACGTGCCTGACTTTATCGCCCATCACTGTCTGCACAAGGCAACGGAAGTGTGGCATGGGGGACACATCTGGCAAATGCCATAACGATCGGCTATGCCGTGCAGCAACCTGCAACAGCTATCCAAACCAAGCAGTACCTGCCAACTATGCAGCCACCCATATTTGATGGAATATGGCCTGCACTTCTGATATATTTGAAGCAAGCTCTGCCATTGTTGCCATTACTGCCACCATCATAAATGCTCTGACAAGTGATCATGCCTCAAGTCTCACAGACTCCAAGCATCAATAAAATGGGTAAGAAGGACCCCCGACGAGGAAACTAATAACTCACCATACTCTTAAACGTTCATTCTTGCTAACACAGAGCACAGCTCTAAGCCTTTCTCTTCTCTCTTTCGAGCTTCCTCAAGCTCATGGTTGTTGCCTAGAGCACTAATTTGAGCATCGGATGGTCTCTACCAGAATCTTTGATCTTTGGAACTTGTTTGCATGCTTCCAGGCATAAGAAGCTCGTCGAAGAATTCCGAACTTACTGAAGGAGGCGATCGAATGCTCCCGGATGTTTGAGGATGATGATTTGCCATCAACAATGGCGATGGTGATGTCCCAGCACCAGGAGAACCAAAGATGGTGCTGTCAGTGTTCCTGCCTTTTAGAGCGAAAAAAGACTTATTGGATGTGGTTGTTCTCCACCCATTCCTCCCACGACCCATGTCCGGAGACATTCTTGGGACTGGCTGGAATTCGCCGTTAGTTTTTATCTTTTTTTTTTTTTAATGCCAACCTGGCAAGCGGCGTGAAGTGATCTGGCCTACGGGATACGAATTTGTCTAAATAATGAAATCGGATTATCGTATATGATCCGATTGGTTGACACTTTTTTACAAAGATATATATATATATATATGTGTGTGTGTGTGTGTGTGTGTGTGTGTGTGTTATATATCAGTCTCCACATGTGACTAATGGCTTAGCAGTGCCTGCAGGTTGAAATCTCAAGCCTGCCATAAGAGTTTTATTCATCAAATGAACGCTGGTTTCCTATGCACCAACCATGGTCCACACATAGTTATGGGTATTGGTACAATGCAAAGACCGCTCATACATAATTGAATTCCTTGGATTCCATCTTCAATTAGAGAGAATCTTGACTCAAGTAATGCCTGCATTTGCCATGTGATGGGGCAGAATTCTACATCTTTTGGTCCACTAAGAATCCATTTCACGTTAGCATCATCGATAACACATGTTGCCGCCGGGATCCGTCCTCCGACTCGGGCGCGGTCGATCCTCGGGAGTGGGGTGCGGCGGACCTGCAAAACAGGAAGCCCTGCACACGGAGGGACACCGGGGGTGGTCCTCCGCGGAAGGCCCTCCGACGCTCAAGTCAGCGAGGAAGGAAACGGCGATCAACCAGACAATGAGGAGGTGGATCTCTCCGGGAGACCTCTCCAGGGGGGCGGTCAATCGGAGGCTCTGGTAAGGGGAGAGCACCGACGAGCTGCCGGGAGAGAGAGAGAGGTAACCCTGGAGTTCTTTTGTGTGTCAAGGGTTGCGTACCTGAGGTAATCTGCCAAACTCGTATTTATAGACTGTCACCTGGGGACTTGAGCGTCTTCTGGAAGGTACTGAAGTTGTTAAGATTCGGGGGTAGACAGAATCAGGCCGTTGTGGGGCCGTTAGAATCCACGCCTTGTCCGTTAAGGGATCGACGACTGGGAGAGCCCCTCGATGTCTTGGGATCTGGGTGAGTAGACCTGGGGCGGTTATTATAGGTCTTAGGCCACGTCTTAATATGATCCCCTGCTAGGTAGACTTGAGTTCTCCCGCGCCAGGTTCCGCGGAGGTGGACGTCGGGGCGTGGATCGCTAGGTAGCAGCGGGCTATGGGAGCCCGGAAGAAGCCGAGCTGCGGAGGCCCGGAATGGGCCGAGCTAGGGAAGCCCGGAAGAGGCCGAACCACGGAGGCCCGGAAGAAGCCGAACCACGGAGGCCCGGAAGAGGCCGAGCTAGGGAAGCCCGGAAAAAGCCGAACCACGGAGGCCCGGAAGAGGCCGAGCTAGGGAAGCCCGGAAGAGGCCGAGCTACGGAGGCCCGGAAGAGGCCGAGCTAGGGAAGCCCGGAAGAGGCCGAGCTACGGAGGCCCGGAGGGAGCCGAACCACGGAGGCCCGGAAGAGGCCGAGCCAGGGAAGCCCGGAAGAGGCCGAGCTAGGGAAGCCCGGAAGGAGCCGAACCACGGAGGCCCGGAGGGAGCCGAACCACGGAGGCCCGGAAGAGGCCGAGCTAGGGAAGCCCGGAAGAGGCCGAGCTAGGGAAGCCCGGAAGAAGCCGAGCCACGGAGGCCCGGAAGAGGCCGAGCTAGGGAAGCCCGGAAGAGGCCGAGCTAGGGAAGCCCGGAAGAGGCCGAGCTAGGGAAGCCCGGAAGAAGCCGAGCCACGGAGGCCCGGAAGAGGCCGAGCTAGGGAAGCCCGGAAGCCGAACCACGGAGGCCCGGAAGAGCCGAGCTAGGGAAGCCCGGAAGAGGCCGAGCTAGGGAGGCCCGGAAGAACCGAAAGGAGGGGGTCAGCCTTAGCCGTCTTGCACGGATATCAATGCAATGACGATTTTACCCCCCAACACATGCCCCCCACTCCCTAGTTCGAAGCGTAGGTTCGGGCGTAGGGAGTAGAAACTCAAGTGGCGCGCCCCGATGGGACGTTTTGGCTTAAACAACCCGTGCAATGATGCCTTAATTAATGCGGTAGGGCCGCCGTACCTCCGAAGGTGAGGCTTCTCCATTAGCGACGGTTGAGATCGTGCCGTGCCGTGAATCCCGATCGGTATGGGGGTATGTCGAGGCGATCCCGGACGCCTCGAATGGGGTGTTCCGCCTCCCCAGGGCGGTTTCTTGGCGGAGAAGCGAAGTGACAGCTGCCCTGCGCCTATATATATACACGCGCACGTGTGCGTGTTGGTGGCGTCTTCTTTGTTTTCAGAAGAGCGTTGGCCTCTCATCCTCTTCAGCGTTCACCGTTTTTCGCTCAGGACTTCCTTCGACCGAGATGGCGATGAGCCCTGGAGACGTAGCCTCAGAAATCGTCGCTGGAGATTTGGGGAGGATTCACCAAAGGTATGGTCTGCCCATGGACGTGGTTTTGCGGGTGCCGGGGCTTGAAGACAGGGTCACCCGTGACTTGGAGTCTGGAGTATTCGTCTACGAGGACAGCTTTAAGGCGGGTCTTCGTTTCCCTCTCCATCCCTTGGTGAAGGAGATCATGACCCATTACAACATCTGTCCATCGATGGTGGCCCCAAACAGTTGGCGGAACATCGTTGGATTTATCTCGATGTGCCACCAATCCAAATCGTTGCGACTCTCCCCTCTTTCGCACCTGTTATCACCTAACTCCCGGGCGGAAATCGGAGTGGACCTCCATCGGGCCCCGGAGGTCTTTTAATGTCATTGCGGATAAGCCCTCTTCCATCAAGGGGTGGAAGAGTCGATTTGTGATTGCGGAGGGGAACATCGGGTCCGATTTCCCTCGGCGATGGGGGGAAGTCGCGAAGGATGCGGAGACGCATCCGGCCCTATCGGTGCAGGAGGAGAGGGACCTGGACGTCCTTCGTAATGGACAGACGTTTTCGGCCAACGACTTGTTATCGGAGGGAGCTCTCTTTGCAGCCGGGCTCAGCCCTTTGGACCCTCAAGGTGAGTTTCTTTTCGCGTTGCGTATTTTTCCCGATTACTGCGTGTGGGTTTGATCATGTGAACTCCGGTTTGGCAGCCACGAGGTTGGCGTTGTCGAGCCTCTCCAAGAGGAAGAGAGGGAAGCGTCCTGGGGAAGGTAGTGGAGCGGACAGTGGCCGTCCCAAAAAGAGGGGTCACACATCCGCAAAGAGCCCGCCGGACGCTGGAGCAGCCGCTACGGAGGTAGCCGCTACAGGGGCGCCTGGGGCGAAGGAGGATACGGGGAGGGCGGCCGTGGCGCCCGAACCTCTCGTTTTGGAGATTTCGGATAGTTCGGATGAGGCTCCGCTGGCTCATCTGACCGCGCCTCCCTTGAAGGAGGAACTCGTGACGTGTCCAGTGGAGGCGGACGTAGTGGAGGGGTCCACCGCCCCCGTGGAGTCGCCACTGGCTCCAGCGGGAGAGGGGGAGGAGACAGCCGCAATGGAAGGAGTTCGGGAGGGGCCCCTGCTTGGTCTATCCGCTGGGGAATCCGGCAGCAGTGAGGTCGAGCCGCCCTCGATGGGCCAAGAGGCGGCTCAAACTGGGACCTCGGGGGAGCCTGCGGAGGGGCCGCAGGTGGCGGCTACTGGAGAGGGCGCACCAGTGGAGGGAGCGCAACAGAGTGGGGGTCCCGCGATCGGGGCCCCTTCGAGGAAGATTTTGGGGAGATTAGCGCTTGGGCTGGTCGAGCTATCTGAAGAGGCTCAAGCCAGGGCCCTGACGGAAGAAGCTGGGAGGCTGCAGGCCACTCAGCTGGGGATCGTCCAGGCCGGTCCCTCAGGTGGGGTCGGTCAACCCAGTGGCTCGGAGGCTAGCATCGACGAGGCGTTTTCCGCCATGATGAGGTCGGTCCTGTATCCGGGTGCGGGTCCATCGGCGGACGAGTTCGCTGACCGGGGGTTGATAGATGCTGCATTCGGGCAGCAAGGTGTAGCTGAGGATATTCATCTCCTCCCCGCCATAGATAATACGACTTTGATAAAGATGACCCGGGACTATGCTCGAAGGTGAGTCATTTTCCCAGCGTGTCGGATGTTACCCGATGGACTCCGTTGTGGGCGCTTACTCAATTTTTGCCTTTGTAGGGGGTTTTGCTTTCTCGGGCAATTGGCTGGCGCTTGAGTCTGGCGACAGGGGCCAGCGTCCAGGCCCGGAGGGAGAAAGTCGAGCTCCAGTCGCAGCTGGAAAAGTCTGGGCAGTTCGCGGAGCTCATGGACACGATGGATAGGAGCTCGAAGGCGGCCAGGGCGGCACACCAGGTTGCTGTGGACGAGGTGTCCAAGCTGAAGCATAGGGTGGAGGAGCTACAGGGGCTCCTGGCGAAGAGCGATGACGCATGCCAGGAACTGGCCAAAATCAAATCAAAACACTCCGCGGAGATGGTGGCAATGCGGCGGGACCACGGCGAGAGTCTGGGCCGATTGAGGAGAGAGGCCGACGACGAAAGAAAACGCCTGACGAGAATGTTGGGCGAGGTGGAGGAGACATTGAAAAAACGTAATGACGAAATCGCTGAATTGAAGGAGAACGTGAAGTGGCAACAAGGGATAATAAATCGAGTGAATGGCGAGTTATTGCAAGCTCGCGGGGAGATTGAAACCGGACGATCGAGGATCAGTACCCTGCAAGAGAGGGTGGAGTCGGTCGGCGCTGACAGGACGAGGGCCCGGAGTGAGGCTGAGGAGCTGGCCGGAAGGTTGGCCAGACGAGAGGGGAGGTATGCTTTTATTTCCCCTCATTTTTCTATTGGTCCCCTATGATGCCGATTGTCCTTGACTTTTCCAGATGGCGAGGATGGGGTCAGAGATTCAGGCTCTCAAAAGCGCGTTTGCGTCCGCTCGCAGTAGGAGCTCGGAGCTCGAGATACGGTCTAGCGAGCTCGAGGGGCGAAACGCCATCCTGGAGGCCCAGGTGGCTGAGGCCGAGAAACGGGCCACTGAGGCCAACATGCAGCTCGCCATTCTTCAGGGGAGGCAAGATGCTATGAACGTAGACGCATTCCGTCACGGGATGGAAGAGTGTAAGCAGAGGATACTTAGCGGGCACCCGGAGTGGGACCTTTCTTTTCTGAGCATTGACGGCTCCGAAGACGGCGAATCCGCAGAAGAAGAAGATGAAGACGAATATGTCAGCGTTTCTGACGCCGAGCTTGGCGGCACCCCTGGTCCCAGCGAAGCCGTAGCCTCCGAGGGACAGTCGCAAACCGCTACAGAGGAGGTGAAAACATCAGAGAAGGGCGAGCCTAGCCATGCACCCGCAGATGTGGCTGAGGGTACTCCCCAAACCGGTGGAGCTCCTGGCTCTTAGGGGCTGCTCATGTATCTTCCCCCCTTTTAAACATTTGACATTTCTCAGTAAAAAGGGGTTTCCTGTTTTTATCTAAATGTTTTTCTTGCGTGACTTTGCCGTTGTCTGGTGTCGCCTCGATCGTAAGCGACCCGTGGCCTGTTGATGTCCTTGGGCCATTCTTAATTCGAAACCAGGAAAAATGGGCCGGTTTGGACCGACGAATCAAAGTGGATCGGTTATGATCGACGGGCGAAATAGGTCGGTTAAGGCCGACAAACGAAAATAGGTCGGCAGAGGTCGAGAGATAAAAATGGGTCGGCAGGGGCCGACAGATGAAAATAGGTCGGCAGGGGCCGACAGACGAAAATAGGTCGGCAGGGGTCGGCAGGGGCCGACAGAAAATAGGTCGGCAGGGGCCGACAGATGAAATAGGTCGGCTGGGGCCGACGGATGAAAATAGGGGCCGACGGATGAAATAACGCGGCAGGGGCCGACGGATGAAAGGTCGGCAGGGGCCGACAGATGAAAATAGGTCGGCTTGGGCCGACGGATGAAATACGGGTCGGCTGGGGCCGACGGACAAATACGGGTCGGCAGGGGCCGACGGATGAGGTTTTGCGCTCCCTGGCATCCTGCCAGCGTTCTGCCATCCCGCAGGCAATTCGGTTTTTCTTTACTATGAGTGGAGATACAGCAGGGCGGGGGTATAAAGCTGTATCAGAGCCTTCCGGAAGGCGCTCCTTTCCCATGCGGGTCACCTCGTTGTGATGCGCACGCAACCGTCCACCATTGGACAGTACCCTTTCAAAGGACGATTTTCTGAGCCCGCCGATTTTCGAAGCGTCAGCGGACGATTTTCTGCATTTAATGACTGCGATCCGGGGTCAGGAAAGGATCTCCGTACGCGTCCTGGTTCAGGCGGTGGTTCGGCGCGCAGTGGGGTGCTACGCCAATTTCTGGGGACCACGTGGTGGCGTGGGACAGGTGTTTGAATCTCGGGACTTTCAGCTCTGATGGCTCGCCCCGAGTCTTTCTGCCTATAAAAAGGGGAAAGAGGGGTTTTCATCTGGCTATCCCCAAAGTTTCTTTCTCGCTGGAATTTTTATTATTCTCGTTTCTCTGTTACTACGAGTGGAAGGATCGTCCCTTCTTTTCATGGGCTCCTTGCCGCCGGATAGCTGGGGCGACCGGGGAGCAGCTGAAGGATGGCTCATCCTTAGGGGACGAGTCTCGGAGATCATATGGAGAGCGCACATGGAGGGGGCAGAGATCATACGGAGAGCGCACATATGCGCTTCCGTTGTGGTCTGCGGCTCCTGCTGCGGGGGTTGCGGGTCAGGAGGCGTATGGACACCTCCGTAGCACGCGCAGACTCCCCCTCTTTCACTGGCTTAGGTTCCCGCGCCTTCTCTGAGGGGAATCCTTGCCACGGGAGGGAGAATATGGGAGCAACCGGGTTCGGATGGTCCCCGGTTCCCTTGAGTGAGCGGCGACCGGTGGTTCGGCACTCCCTTCTAGGGAGTGGATCGGGCCTTTGGGATCCTCAGAATCAGCATCCGCGGGCCATGCCTCAGCTTGGATTTTTAACTCATCCTGCCCAAGCGGACTTGGCCGTTTCCTGGTTTGCATGATTTCTCGACCCGGATGTTGGAACATCATAGTTCTAGGCCTGCCTTGGGGCAGTTGCCCGAGTCTTGTATTTGCCTTTATGCATTTCGATGCTTTTGTAACGCCTATGAGGCATTTGTAATTGATCATGATGGAGAATAAAGAGAGTTACACCCCATTTCTTAATCTGTCTTTTCTTGTGCCGATCTCGTTGCTATTTGTCGTTTGTGGGGCATAAAAGTGTCCCGCTCGTCCTTAGACGAGGATCCCATGATGCCCGAACTAATTGAGGTCTGTATGCGGCGGTGCAAAGATAGTTCGGTGAAATACACTCCTTGCTTAGGTCGGGAGTCTGGTATTTTGTGCTCCGTTTTTATCGGAGCCCGGAGTATCGTGGGTCGGCTTTGGCCGAAGTTCGGGGAGCCTTCAACCCTTTTTGCCATGGTTTAAGGATTTAGTCCCTCGAGATAGTTGAGTTCGGGGAACGTCTTACTTGGCTCTGCCAAGGTTTGAAGAATTTTGTAACTCGGCACTGCCGAGGTTTGGAGAGAATCTCGCTTGGCCACGCCAAGGTTCGGAGAATTTGTAGCTCGGCCCTGCCGAGGTTCGAAGAATTGATAGCTCGGCCCTGCCGAGGTTCGGAGAACTGATAGCTCGGCCTTGCCGAGGTTCGGAGAACTGATAGCTCGGCCCTGCCGAGGTTCGGAGAACTGATAGCTCGGCCCTGCCGAGGTTCGGAGACTGATAGCTCGGCCCTGCCGAGGTTCGGAGAACTGATAGCTCGGCCCTGCCGAGGTTCGGAGAACTGATAGCTCGGCCCTGCCGAGGTTCGGAGACTGATAGCTCGGCCCTGCCGAGGTTCGGAGAACTGATAGCTCGGAGGGAGCGAATCAGTCGCCGAACGGAACGGTCGGCGTGTTTGCTACGCTTTTACTGGCGGTGCTCTTTCGAGGGGACAGATCGTCGATCGGGCGTCGGACTCTGTTCCCACGCGTTTTTCGAGAAAGGGGGCGATTTTAAGAGGCTTGGGGAAGCGTCGAAAGCATTTATTGCAGGAGGCGGCAGATCGGGAAGATGCTCTGTTTGCATTTTCCGATCTGCCTTGGGATAGGGCGCGACTTTTCGGATTCCGTACGCATTAGAACGGCGACACATGGCAAATTTTTACGGGTCGGCGTCCGCGGTACGGCTGAACTGGATACCCTCCTGGCGGGTATAAATATGGCTCGGGGGCGTAGACTTTGGCTATCCCTCTGCTCTGGAAAAGATGTCTTCCCCAGCGCGATCGAGTGAGTCGCGTTTTTCACTGCCAGCTCGCTGCGCCCAGAGGGGATATCCATCACAGTCAATGGGAGAGCCTGGCGTCGGCCTTCGCGACTAATGAGCGGCTCGCGAGGGTCGCCGAACAATTTCTGGACGTGTCTGTTAGGGAGGCGGAAGTCTCGCGCCAGATAATGGATCGCCAGAGGGATGAGATAGCGTCCCTGCGTCAGCAAGTGGCTGACTTGTCGGAGCGCCTGGAGGAACTGTTAGCCCCCGGGAGTGGCTCCGAATTCTGATTCGGGGACTCCCCACTTGCTTTTGCTTCTATCGTCTCCTTGTAGTTCTCTTTTTATGAATGAAAATATGGGTCTTGTTTATACATGAAGTTCCTCCCTTTGAGTTTTTATGGCTCATGCCTTGTGACGGAGCAGGGGGCCGTCGTGGCCCCGCCGTTTCGGTGCGCTAGCGCAGGCTCTTTCGAATGGTGGGCTATAGGGGCGTTATCGAAGGATCTCCGATGGTTAGAGAGGGAAATCGTCTAACTCCTCCCGGGACCTTCGGTCGGTTGCGCGAGGCTTGATGGCCTTGAGAGTAGATTTGCCAACGGCGGCTTTTTCTCTCGCGTCAATGGTTTTTTACCCAACGTGCTCGAACCGGACGAAGTTTTTCGGGTACTATTTGGGGTCGTTCGGCTTTGGTCGAGGCCCATGGTTCCAGACCCTTTTGCCGGGGTTTCTAGCCCGAGTGGTTTTTACCTGGCCTTGCCATGGCTCGGTGAAACATTTCACTTGATCCCGCCAAGGTTCGGAGACTTGTTGCTCGGCCCTGCCGAGGTTCGGAGAAGTATTTTACTTGGCCCTGCCAAGGTTCGGAGATTTGTTGCTCGGCCCTGCCGAGGTTCGGAGAAATGTTTTACTTGGCCCTGCCAAGGTTCGGAGATTTGTTGCTCGGCCCTGCCGAGGTTCGGAGAAATTTTACTTGGCCCTGCCAAGGTTCGGAGATTTGTTGCTCGGCCCTGCCGAGGTTCGGAGAAATGTTTTACTTGGCCCTGCCAAGGTTCGGAGATTTGTTGCTCGGCCCTGCCGAGGTTCGGAGAAATGTTTTACTTGGCCCTGCCAAGGTTCGGAGATTTGTTGCTCGGCCCTGCCGAGGTTCGGAGAAATGTTTTACTTGGCCCTGCCAAGGTTCGGAGATTTGTTGCTCGGCCCTGCCGAGGTTCGGAGAAATGTTTTACTTGGCCCTGCCAAGGTTCGGAGATTTGTTGCTCGGCCCTGCCGAGGTTCGGAGAAATGTTTTACTTGGCCCTGCCAAGGTTCGGAGATTTGTTGCTCGGCCCTGCCGAGGTTCGGAGAATGTTTTACTTGGCCCTGCCAAGGTTCGGAGATTTGTTGCTCGGCCCTGCCGAGGTTCGGAGAAATATTTTACTTGGCCCTGCCAAGGTTCGGAGATTTGTTGCTCGGCCCTGCCGAGGTTCGGAGAAATATTTTACTTGGCCCTGCCAAGGTTCGGAGATTTGTTGCTCGGCCCTGCCGAGGTTCGGAGAAATGTTTTACTTGGCCCTGCCAAGGTTCGGAGATTTGTTGCTCGGCCCTGCCGAGGTTCGGAGAAATGTTTTACTTGGCCCTGCCAAGGTTCGGAGATTTGTTGCTCGGCCCTGCCGAGGTTCGGAGAAATGTTTTACTTGGCCCTGCCAAGGTTCGGAGATTTGTTGCTCGGCCCTGCCGAGGTTCGGAGAAATGTTTTACTTGGCCCTGCCAAGGTTCGGAGATTTGTTGCTCGGCCCTGCCGAGGTTCGGAGAAATGTTTTACTTGGCCCTGCCAAGGTTCGGAGATTTGTTGCTCGGCCCTGCCGAGGTTCGGAGAAATGTTTTACTTGGCCCTGCCAAGGTTCGGAGATTTTCCTGTTCAAGCAGATAGCTCGGTCGTGCCGAGGATTGATAAGCAGCATCTATTTCCATTTACGATTTATGGCAATATGGGATATAACCGATTCACAGAATAAGTTGTGGGAAAATAGACAACTGGCGGGGCGTAAAGGACATACCCTATTGATAGTATTTGCGGAGGTTGTCCGAGTTCCACGTTCGGGGGACGGATTTCCCTTCGAGGTCCTGCAGCTTGTAGGTTCCTGGCCCAATGACCTCCGTGACTTGGTACGGGCCTTCCCAGTTCGGCGCCAGCTTTCCTTGCTCCAGCGGTTTGGATACAGAAGCTTTCCGGAGGACAAGGTCGCCAGGTAGGAAAGTCTTCCCCTTAACTCTGGAGGCATGGTACCGAGCCACCCTCTGTTGATAGGCGGCCGTCCTGATTCGGGCCTTCTCTCTGACTTCCTCCACCAAGTCGAGGTTGGTGCGGAGTTGCTCGTTGCTGGCTTCTTCCGAGTAACTCTCCACCCGCAAAGATGGGAGGCCCACTTCCACAGGGATGACGGCCTCCGTACCGAAAGCCATTCGGAATGGGGTCTCGCCCGTTGGGATTCTCGGAGTGGTGCGATAGGCCCACAAGACATGGTGCAGCTCATCCGCCCACCTGCCTTGGGCTCTAGAGAGGCGAGCTTTGATTCCTTGGAGGAGAGTCCTGTTGGTTACCTCGGCCGCTCCGTTGGCTTGTGGGTGCCCGACCGAAGTAAGGTGGTGACGAATTCCATGCTCTTCGCAGAATTGGCGGAATTTGGAATTGTCGAACTGCTTGCCGTTATCGGTGATTATGGTGTGGGGGAGGCCGAACCGGCAGATGATGGACCTCCACACAAAGTCTCTGGCCCGGGCTTCGGTGATTTGGGCAACTGCTTCCGCTTCAACCCATTTGGTGAAGTAGTCAATGGCGACAAATAAGAATTTTCGCTGTCCTGTCGCCAACGGGAATGGGCCGAGGATGTCCATCCCCCATTTGGCAAAGGGCCAGGCGGAGGATATGGAAACTAGCTCGGCGGAGGGGAGCCTCTGGATGCTCGAATGCTCTGGCAGGCGTCACAGGCTCGGACTAGATCGTCCGCATCTTTCTGCATGGTCGGCCAATAATAGCCTTGCCGTAGCACTTGTGACATAGGGACCGGCCTCCCAGATGGTTGCCGCAGATCCCTTCATGTACCTCCCGTAGAGCGTAGTCCGCCTCGGATGGGCGGAGGCATCTGAGCAGCGGCATGGAGAAAGACCGCTTGTAAAGCTGGCTGTCAATCAATACATAGTGGGTCGCCTGCAGCTTCAATTTCCTGGCCTCCCTTCGGTCGGACGGGAGCGACCCTTCTTTAAGATAGCTGAGGATAGGGTCGAACCAGGATGGTTCGGTCTCGATTTGCATCACCCGGTCAGCTTCCATGATACTCGGCTTCTCCAGAGTCTCCAGATGGAATTTTTGTTCAGCATCCATTGTCTCCGTGGTTGCCAATCGGGAGAGTAGGTCGGCACGGGCGTTTTCCGATCTAGGAATTTGAATGATTTCAAACTCTGAAAAGTGAGGAAGTAGGCCGCGCACCTCTTGGAGATATCGAACCATATTGGGTTCTCGGGCTTCAAACTCCCCTCGCACATGGCCGGCCACCAGCTGAGAGTCGGTGAAGGCGCTAATCTTTTCCACCTTCAGGTTGCGGGCGATCCGGAGACCGGCTAATAGGGCCTCGTACTCGGCTTCGTTGTTGGAAGCCGGGAAGGAGAATCGGACGCCATATTCGAAGATCATCCCCTCCGGGCTGGTGAGAACCAAACCCGCACCGGAATGATGGGCGTTGGACGACCCATCGACGTGAAGGAGCCACCGAGCTTCAGGTTTTGGTCCTTCGGGACTTTTTGGGGTAGAGCCGTCTTCCGGGATGGTGCACTCAAGGAGGAAGTCGGCCAGCACTTGAGCTTTGATGGCCGGGCGAGGTTGAAATTGTATGTCGTGCTCGCTTAGTTCGACGGCCCATTTGGTCATCCTCCCCGATGTTTCTGGACGGTGGACCACCGCCTTGATGGGTTGATCGGTCAGGACCGTCACTGAATGTGCTTGGAAATATGGTCGCAGCTTCCGGACCGAGGTAATCAAGGCAAGCACTATTTTCTCGATCCTGGTGTACCTCGTCTCCGCGTCGCGGAGCAGCCTACTCACATAGTAGATCGGTCTTTGGATCTTGCCTTCTTGCTTGACCAGTACCGAACAAACTGCTCCCTCGGAAACGGCCAGATACAGAAACAGAGTCTCCCCTGGGACCGGACTACTAAGAAGTGGAGGCGAGCC
>UESW01004075.1:1262595-1444419 GCA_900491605.1 Calamus simplicifolius
GCGTCGCTAATTGACATCGCTATTTCTGAATTTTCCTGTAGTGCAAAATGGCGACAATCTGTCTCTAGGATGTCGACCATGATCGGCAACGCCATTAACTTTGGGAGGTGGATCATAGTTTGTTTGTTTGTTTTTTTTTTTTGGTACAGACGGGTGATTATACCAATTTAAGGTGAGTCAGACCCAATATCTCATAGTACAGTAATTGAGAAAGGATGATAGGGCAAGGGTCGCTCTGCTTTCAGCTTCAAAAACCAGAGTGAAAGGTCACCCTGGCAGCAATCCAATCATTGACTTCACGGTAGATGTGCCGAATCTGAACGTTAAGAGCTTCCAGAAGAATAGAGCGGATGTCGCACATCAAGGGGATGGTAGGCAAGTAGGCACTGGACTTCTGCCGGATCCAGCGAATAACAATAATGAAATCTCCTTTTATGATAAGGCTGCAGGCGCTCATGCTCCGAACGGCAAAGGAGATACCAGTCTATGCCGCATATAGCTCAGCAAAAGGTACCAAGAAGTCAAGTAAGCCAAACCCCTCCGCCGCCAGCAATCATAATTTGTTTTTGGGCAAGGCTAATAGGGTTAAGGCCTGATCCGAGGTTAGCTAAGTCATGGCTTGATTGGCTTGATTTGGACGACAGCTTTGCTTGGATGCCTCGCCTGTCCATTGGCATGGCCTGTTGTGTTAGACTGAGATATATTTTGGGATGGACTTTGTGCACCGTCCCCGATGCACGAAGCCGCGCACCGGAGCACTGCATTGACTTTTCCATATGTTTTTGGGACTAGACCACTGTTAGGCCTCTATTAAAGGCCCTGTTTCGACCTATACCAATTAAAAAAAATTTAATTTCATAAATTGAAAACATAACCTATAATCTTAATAGCATGAGCATATATGTTCGTGTAAATAAAATAAATCATATGAATCATTGCAAGTTCTTTGTAATGTAGAACCTGATTATGATTTTGTATATGTACATGAAAGAGAGAAGACTTTCCTCTATCCTACAAGCATAAAAGTATTAAGCCAATGAGTCCACAGCAATATTTATAGGATGAAGATAGGGACCTTTCATTATGGAAGTCAAACTCACGTGTGTGTTCTAGTTATTATAGACCAATTATTTATAAGGCTAGTACTTAATATAAGTATATACCGCTCTAAAGTACACTAAATAATTTAATATATAGTATAAATAAAATTAATAGAATTTTGTTACGGGATCGTGATCGTAAATAAAATAAAGCTGTGAAAGAATGATCAATTATATTAATAATGCACATAGTTGGTGCGTATAAATAAAATAAAGTTAATAAGAATTTTTTACGCATAGTGAGCATTGAAAATGTGGGATGAGAGTACTGAGGAATCAGTTCAACTCCGTCAACCATCGTTTTTGAAAAAAAATAAAAATAAAACACCATCTAAGTCAAATACATTTAAATATTCTTTTTCTCTCTTCTTTGCATCATTGACGTAAAAAAAAAATATCTAGGGTTTATTTAGAAAAAAAAATTAGAATAACTAAAGTAACCTAGTAAAACACAGCAAACAATCCTACAATAAACAGTGAAAAAATACCATAGCAAGCCCCTTTATCATATATATGGCATTGGGGGAAATGTCTTGCTGTTGATCGAGGGTGATACAGCAAATGCTCATCGGCCTCGATGATTGGTATATATCATACGCATGTATACAAAAATAAAATTATTCTTTTTAGCTTTGATACACATGCGCACGTCAATTATTGAGTACGGTGCAGCAAGAGTTGCACCGCTAGTGCAGTAAGATATTTTCTGGCATTAGAATACTATATACACTATTGTATTTCTCAGTGGGTCAAGCTCTAATCTGACATATATTGGTGTTGAATTATTCAACAAAAAGGTCTTTATGTACCGCAAGCGATATAGGTTGCATCCATCACTCGTGCGTATAGTCATATATGTCAAAAATAATTTTATTCTTTTACGTATCATATACAGTTACATATGAGCGGTCAATCGGGTGCGCTGCATTATGCAGTGCAGGAGGACTTTTTCTTATTCGACCATGCCTGAGCTATGCTAATTTAGTCAATTTAATCAAGAGCCCATATTATTTGGATCAGGCCAGCGCCGCTTAAAGCGACCCTTCTTTTTTGTTAGCTCGAGTAGTGGAGCCCAAACCAAACAGATGACATGGTACCATTATGTAATCGCTAAATTCATTGCGAAATTTTATTTACCACTTCAAGTAGTTGGTTGCATCGTTTTGTGTCAAGAGTAGGCTTGGCCCATTCAAAGACTACCAAATTAAAATCTTTGGACTACCAAAAAAATTCAACCTGATAATAGTTTTTGAAGGTTTGATCTCGTATTGGATGAAGAAGTGCAAACAAATTTCGAAACTTCCATTTTGATAAGGACAATGGAGAAATTTTATTCATTTCATATCAAAATTAAAATTTAATAATATATAAATCAACACAAATACAATACAATTAATTAATTGATCAGAGCAAAAATTTAGTATGAATGCAACTCAATATTATTAAACAAATAGCATGTTATACGTAACCTATTAATTTTTTAAAAAGCATTTAAATATTTATTTTTAACATAATACCTAATCATATAAAAAATCTATTATAATATTAACTCGGTTAAACTAAATGATTTAAATTTCATTAGATATAAGAAATCTAATTACATAAATAAATAAAAATATAACCCAACTTTATTGCATTCACGTATACTTTCTTGAATTATTGGCGCGGAGATATGCCAGAAATTTGACAAGTTTGCAATATTTAAATACATACATGAATGGATGCAAACCTTAATTGAGATTACATACATCTCTGTTCCTTGGCAGAATGCAATAATACCCTCTCTTCGTTCCAAGTTCCAACTCTTAAACACAAACAAAAACAACCACAAGAAAAAAAAAAAAAAAAAAAAGAAGAAAAAAAGATAATAAAGATGATAAGAAGCCCACTCCTCCTAGCTTTCGCCCCCTCGTCATGTCCTCCTCCTTGCCATGGAAGAAGGGTTGCCATCGAAGAGATTGTCAATATAATTCTCGAGGTCATCGGCCCCAAACTTGATGTACTTCTCCGTCTGGCGCCCCGGGTGGAGGTACTGCGAGAACCGCCCCAGAAACGACCGGTACGCCGGCACAACCACCGCCGTTATGGACACCCTCAGCTCCGACTGCAACTGCTCGTCGCTCACAACCCACGAGGTTTGCGTCCTGTGGATCTCGTCGAACATGGCGTTGAAGCTCTTCAATCGCTCCTTGAGCACCGGCTTCGACACGTTCCCCCTCACATGTAGGCCTTCGTCCTTCAAACAGGCGAGCACCTTAGACCACGTCTCGTGCCGGTAGTTCTTATGGTACTGCCTCAACTCCGACGACCTCTTCCGGCACCATGCGTCGCCGAGCAGCTCGTTGATCTCGGCCGCCCCCTTGATCTTCTTCATGACGTACCTCCCATTGTTCATCAAGAATATGTTGCACAGCGCCGGATCCTTGTAGAGCTTCGATTTGGACTCCAAACTCGAGTGCAACAATTCCATCACCTCCATCAATTGGGCTGCAAACGGATTTGGACCATTTGCATTGCTGCTGTCTCTCCGGCTTTCATGGTTGCTGGTGGTGCTGCCCGACGGCGCATCGTCGTCGTCGTCGTCGTCGTAGGATGACGGCCTCTCGGATCTCTGGCAGTCTTTGAAGACCTGCTCCAATGTGTTCTTGTACTCACACACGTATTTGAGGTAATTCATGACGTAGCGGGTGAGCGGGTGGACCGCGCCGCCGGGCACCGGCGTCTTCCCAGCGTCGGTCTTGATCGAGCTCTCCAAGCCGCAGAAGATCTCGACCGCCGCCTCCCCGAGACGCGACCGGATGGCGGAGATCTCCGACTTGAGATCCACCACTGGCCAGAAGGACTCCTCCTCGCTCGCTGCATTGACGGAGAAAATGGCGTCTATGGTCGGCGTCAGGTCCCTCAAGGTCTCGTATATGTCGAGCAACTTGAAGAGCTTCTCCGTGGAGCGCTTCGTCATGGCGACGGCCTCCGCGAAATTGAGGAGCTGAAAGATGGCGCCCAGGGCGAGGTCGCTGAAGAGGCCGTTGGCCATGTCTTGGTGGCCGGAGAAGACTATGTCGAAGAGCCCGCGCTCGCTGGGGAATGCCACAGTGATCGAGTGCCGGAAGGCCTTGATCCATGCCGCGATCTCTCCCTCCAGAGAATCCCAAGCCATTTTTTGCACGTCCTCGATGCCAATCTTCTCGCATCCGAGGACGGACAGGCCGGCATGGAAGGCGTTGCGCCGGGCTACGCCGAACACCTCGCGGCACTCGGTCACATACCCGGCCGAGATCATCGCCGCGGCGATGCCTCTTAATCTCTCCACGACATCCGGTGGATATGTCGGGGGATCTTCGCTGATGTAGTCCTGTACTTGCCTGCTGCTGCTGCTGCTGCTGTCGGCTGAAGGACGGCGGCCGCTTAGTCTTCGAGCTGGCGCTGCCCGGATCCTGCGGCTTTGCCGGGGAAATCTCATCGAGGAGCGAGAAGAATTCGTCTTCGAGGAAGGTCATGGCGTGGTGGAGGACGCTGCCGGTGTGGTTCATGGCGTGGTTGTAGTTGGCATCCGTCGACGAGAACGGTGTTAGCGCCGATGTCAGCCGGTGTAGTCGATTGAAGGCGTCGAGGAGGGAGATCTCGTCGTGGTCCGGAGACCATATTTGCTCGCCGGACTCGTAGGTGGCGATCTCCTTCTCCAACGAGGAGACGAACTTCTCGATGGTGGATTCAGGGAGCTCGGGCGGCGCGGAGCTTGGATCCTGGACGTCCTCGAGGCTGGCGAGGATGCCGAGGAAGTGATCGATCTCCTCGGAGATGGTGATGAAGCTGGGTTCGGCCTCCTCTTCGGCGTTCTCCTTGCTTGCTTTCTCTCTCTCCTCCTCCTCCTGCTCCTTGTCCTCGTTCTCCTGCTCTTCTTCAATAAGATCCTCTTTATTGTGCTCTGTTTCCTTCTTCTTCTCGTTTCTATCTTCGAACTTGATGGCTCCTAAGGACAGGTTCCTGTCCGATTCGCGGAGCTTCTCGTCCCTGCTAGCGGTGAAGCTGTTGGATTTCTTGGGGAGAGAAGATTGTTTCTTCTCCATTTTCCTCGGCCCTTTTTTCTTTTTCTTTTTTTTTCCTTCTCTCCCTTGCCTTCTTCTCAAAGAAAACACACCAAGGGGGAGAGAAGGAAACGAAAACAAAGAAAAGGAGAAAAAGGTGGAGAACGGAAGGTGTTAAGGAGGGGAAGAGCAAGAGGCGGCGAAAATAGAGGAAGGGTGATAGAAATAGTCGTTGCTTCGCGCGCGCGCGCACAGCGATAGAGAGATATATATGTTCGCGGCCTAAACAGTTGTTAATTAATTATAAATATAATGTTGGTGAGACCTTCTCGTCGATCTTCCATGCCTTGTTAAAAAATTATTAATGCTTGTTTAGTGCACGATTTCCACCGGTTAAGGCCAGTTTTCTGGCGTTAAAAATAGGGTGTGCATGGCGACTTCGACTTTTTGGCACGATGCGTACTGCATGCGAGCAACCAAGCTTTGGACCTTGTCGTGCCGGTCCATTTCCATATATATTATCGCGGCATGGTATTCATTCTATGATGATGATGATGGTGGCATTCGTTAATGGCAGAAGATGGGAAATTAACCAGGCCTCTCCTTAAAACTTTTATTATGAGTCCGGTCGATAGCTTTCGGTCTTCTACGCACGCTGTACACAATATTATTTAACGGTTTGGTCGCGCTAGATTAGAGAGGTATTTATTAGGCTGGGTTTGATAGCTTTTTGGTTATCCTTGTATAGAATAGTATTTATTCAGGGAATAGCTGAGGGGATAAGTATTTTTTTTAAAATTACTACTCTCGCATCAAGGATAACTTTAGTTATTCCTGAGTTCTCTAGGGAATAAGTTCAAGGAATAATCCATGGTTAAACATGAATTATTTCCTTTGGTTAAACTTTTTCAGCATTATCCTATATGTAGCTATAGCATTTGAGGATAAGAAAGAATATCTAGGAAATATCTTTCTTTATCATCATATCAAAAATTAGTCTTGCATACGTACAGATCGGATGAACGCAAGAATTAACTCCTTCAGGCCGTACACCGTCGATCTGGTGATGAGTTTCTCGAAGGATAATCAAGGCACATTACTCGACGCTCCCCCTGGACCAGTCCGTTTGTGCCATTCAAGATAGTGAGCGGAGGTGCGTGCCGTTTGGTAAATTAATTATGGAAAATTATCTAAATTTATGAAAAATTAGCATCTGGAGGGACGAAGATGCGATAATCTGTTGTTTTTACAAAATTTGCTTTATTAATAACGAATGGATACTCGTAGGTAATGGATGGTGGGTTTTTTTAACTTCGTTGCCACTTATAAATAACACAATTTTTTGAAAAAGGTTCTCAAGATCATGGAATCATACGTAAAAGAAGTGAAAAAAAAAAGATACAAATAAAATCAAATCACAAAAACGTACAAAAGGATGATGATTTGCAAAGGAGACTGAGCAAAATCATAGAGTGCCACGAAGAAGATGTTGATGTATAAAATAACAATCAATCTCAATGTATTTTGTAGTAGCCAATATAACCATAAGATCTTAGAGCATAAAACTCTGCTTTCGTTCAGCAAGTAATAAATGTTTATTTTTTTGCTTCATCAGGAAATGAGTGAATCTCTAAATACATTAGAGAACCCTTATAGTTTTAGGGATGAATGGGAGGAGAAGTGAAAGCCATGAAACAATATCATTTTGATATATCATAAAATACAAGTGACAGCAAAATGAACAGATCGAGGGGTAGCCATGAATTGACTCATGAGATGAATAGTATAAGATATATATCTCTAATCATATAATAGTAAAATAGACTAGGTTGCCAACTAATTGCCGATATAGAGTAGGATCCAGAAGGGCTTACCATTAGTAGCATAAAATTTGACATTAGTCTTAAGAGAAGATCAACCCTTTTGCTATGTGTCAACCCTGCTCTATAAAATAAATTTAAAGCATACTTAGCTTAAAATTAATAAAAGCCATCAGAATTAATGTGTAATTTAAGTCCAAGAAAGTAGTTAAGAAAGCCAAGATATTTCATTTCAAATTGCTTGCTAAGATATTCCTTAAGAGCATAAATGACTGTAAGATCATTTTAGGTAATAATTATGTTATTTACATAAAGAAGTAAGAGAATAGTGCCAGAGTTTGAATTATGAATGAAAAAAAGCAGAGTCATAAGAATTATAACCGAAGCCAAAATGACTAACTGTGGAGTTTAATTTTGCAAACCAGGCACAAGGAGCCTCTTTGAGACCATGCAAAGCCCGATGAAGTTTAAGGACTTTGTTTGGAGGATGATCATATCCTAGAGGTCACTCCATGTATTTTTTTTTTGCAAGATCGTCATTGAGGAAACTATTATTGACATTCATTTGAAATGGACAACAACAACAGCAAGAAGAGTGCACATAGAAGTGAGTTATGTAAAAAGAGCAAATATCTCCTCATAGTTAATACTATACTCTTGAGTAAAACCCTTGACTATTAGCCATGCTTTATAATGCTTGATTGATCAATTGGATCTAGTTTTGATTTTGTAAATCCACTTGCAGCTTACCGAAGATTTTCTAGGAGACAAATCAACTAGATCTTATGCAAGAGTTTTTATAAAAGCCTTAAGTTCCTTTGCAATAGCTTTCTACCAAAGAAGGTTAAAAGAAGCCTCACGAATGGTGTGAGGCTCATAAAGAAAAGCAATAGTGGAATAGCAAAAGTAGTCACAAAGATGAGTAGGAAGTTTTTTTATTCTTATAGGACAAGAGGTATGTGCTCTAGAATTTGTAAGGAGGATCAATAGATTGGCTAGACATGTTAGTAGGAGACTGAGTAAAAGTATTTGAGTAACTTGCATCGGTATCTAGAAAAAGATCAAGTGAAAAAATTGTAAAAAAAGAGGACTTGTTGGTTGGAGAGACCTGAAAGCTAGAAAGAGTTTAAAACATTTTATGTTCCCAAAATATGGCATGATGGGAGATTCATAACTTTCTAGAGACTAGATCAAGGCATTGATAACCCTTGTGTTCAATGCCATATCCAAGGAAGCAACATAGGCAAGAATGAGGTTCGAGTTTAGTACATTCATGGGGTTGAAGATGAACACAACATGTACATCCAAAGATATAGCAGAGGTTGTAATTAGAAGGTATGCCATAAAGTCTTTCATAAGGAGTCGAATTCTAGATAACTATAGAAAGAATCCTATTAATGATGTAAACAACAGTTAAAGCGGCTTCTCCCTAAAATGTCTTAGGAATAAAAGCATTAATAAACATAGCTCGAACAATTTCTAGAATGTGGCGATGCTTCCACTTAGCTCAACCATTCTGTTGAAAAGTACCTAGACAAAATTATTGAAGTAGGGTAATATGTTCCTTAAAAAGGAAAAGAAATTTGGAGTCATAGTATTTTATGGTATTATCCAAACGAAATACTTTGATGGTTTTACCAAACTGAGTACAAATCATGTTTGCAAAATTTTTGTAAATATCAAAGACCTGTGAACGACCATATAATAGATAAAGTCAAGTAAATCGAGAGAAGTTGTCAATGAAAATTACAAAATATTTAGAACCTTCCATTGCATATATAGGTATGGGACCCCAAATATCAGAATAAATAAGACCAAATGGTGAAAGAGCAATGAAATTATTATTATTAAAAGGTAAATGAACATATCTTCTCATTTGATGAGGCACAAAATCAAAGTGCTTTTATTCAACTAACAGTCTTGATCATTAGAGCTAATGATTGAAGAAGAGAATTTTAAACAGGACCTAATTGAGAGTACTAAAGGCTAAGAGAAATACTTGAGAGAGTAGAAGTAACAGGTTGTAAGGAAGAAGGAACATAAAGTAAGAAAACTTAAACATATGTCCTACATACTTCACGGTCTGTCCCGATAATCCATCTTATATGTGGATCCTGCACAATACATTCAGTGCAAAAAAATATACCTCAAAACCAAAATCACACATTATCCAATAAAGAGAAGATTTAGAGAAAATTTGGGAACTAAGCATGCATTAGGGATAGATAATTAGGTAGAATAGATGACTAATTGGCATGTGTGAATCATTTGTAGTCAAAGTTTTTGGAGCGTTGAATGCCAAGGATTTGGTTGAAAAGTTAAAAGAATTAGAAGTCATATGATTACAATATGCAGAATCAACATACTAAAGAGAGTTACATTGAGAGGCAAAAAAAAGCAGGAGTAGAGAAATGTTTGTAAGCTCAAGTGAAAGTCTGAGTGATAATTACTTCAAGGTCATCCTTTAAATGAAAGTGAGTTACCGTAAGAGACTCGGTAGAGAGCACATCAGTGGAAGTAGCAATAGTTGCACGGTGCTAAGGAGGCCTATATAATTGCCATGATTAATTGACCCTCTATTTTGGGACCGCTAAAAATTAGAATCACCTATGTGAAGAGCACAATTCCTCTTAGATGCAAGATACGACAATCCTCGATTATATGACCATTAGTATGATAATAATGATAAAAATATGACTGCGGGATAGAAGAAGATTGTACTGATATAAAAGTCAATATGGGGATGGAGTAGCCAAAACAAAATCGAAAGGTTAGAGTTTCATCATTTACTCACGAGTCTTCTAAAAAAAATAACTCAGCAATAGTCATATTCAAAGTAGACAGTAAAAGAGAAGCTCTAATAGATTTAAAACCATCATTGAGCAATATAAAAAAACTAGTTGTGATGCATACTGCCTCGATAAGCAATAAATAACTCAGCATCATCTAAACATTTCTATTGTGGCTCAAGCATAACTAACTGATCCTAATTGCTAGACATCTAAAAATGAAAATAATTAATAGATTGACTTGGATCTTATTTTAGATGATGGAGTTTGTTGAGAAGCTGATATTGGTGAGCAAGATCCATGCAAGAGTGATATATGGCTACAAAATCTAGAGCTCCTTGGTGTATTAAATCGTTCAAAAAGGACATTGATAGAGGTAACAAATGTATTTTTGATCAAAGCAATAATTTTATATTTATCACTATCATAATTTTCAAGGTGTTGGCCTGGGTGCCATTAATTCATCCACATGATATCCCAAGAGTCTCTCGAGTCTCTTCGTAACTCTGGGACTCTTCGGATTCTGAGGGACGCTTCGTAAGTTAACCCTCTAGCTTATCTGCTGGTGATAGCCGTCTTTAATAGAAGACCAAATGTGTCTTCAATGAGAGGTTTTCTGAGTGAGAGACGCATCCGAGGGTCACCTAAGGCTCTTCCTCCTCTTCCTCACCGGTGCTGCGGCTTAGGGGCATGGATACACAGGGGACTCTGGTAGCCCCCGACGACCGACGATATATTGCTTCCGCTGCTGTCGAGATTACGGTATGTCCCTTATCATCGGCTCCTTCAATTGGTATCAAAGCCATAAAAACCCTTTAATCTCAAATCTCCACCCTGATAGCATAGGGTGAAATTGGCAATACCACAAAGGTAACAAAAAATCCTTTTAACTGCAACCCAATGAGCAAGTCCTGAATTACTTTGATATCGACTAACAAGCCGACTGCAAAGCAAATGTCAGGGCGAGTACACAACATAGCATACATCAAGCTCCCTACTGCACTAGCATAGGGATCCTGCTCATCTTTTCTATCTCCTTATCAGTTCTAGGGCACTGATCGATGCTTAAAGTACACCCTTTTCTATTGGGTATCAACGGGTTTATAATAGTGCATTCGGAATCGTTCTAAGACTTTCTCAATATATGTTTCTTGTGACAAACCAAGAAACCTCTTAGCACGATTCCTTAGGATTCTCACTCCTAGCACAAAATTCGCCTCACCTATATCCTTCATCTCAAAGACAGAGGACAACCACTCCTTAGTGGCATTGATCACTCCAATAGAACTCCCAGCAATTAGAATGTCATCTACATACAATGCCAAGATTAGAATCCCATCGTCTGATTTCTTAATGTACACATAGTGGTTCTCCTCAATCATATCTAAGCCAATCGATGTAATGGCTTCATGAAACTTGAGGTACCATTGCCTAGATGACTGCTTGAGACATATATGGATCTTCTAAGGCGGCACACTTTGCCCTCCTATCCTTTGGTCACAAAGCCCAAGGGTTGATCCATATAGATCTCTTCATCCAGGCTTCCATTAAGAAACGCTGTTTTAACATCCATTTGATGTAGCTCCAAATCTAAATGGGCTACAATAGCTAGGATTAGGCGAATATAGGCAAATCTCACCACAGGAGAAAATGTCTCCTCAAAGTCTACACCCTCCATCTGGGTATAGCCCTTCGCCACAAGACGAGCCTTGTACTTATCAATTGACCCATCAGCCTTACGCTTAATCTTAAGAACCCACTTATTTCCTATAGATTTGTCCAGGCGGAAGGTCTACCAAGTCCCACACATGATTCTTGGCCATCGATACCATCTCATCTTCCATAGCAGCTTGCCACTCACTATGAGCAAGTGAATCAAGCGCCTCTTCAACAGAAGTGCTCATCTGGATCCAACGGAGTGCAGAGAAACACATTCCCTTCGATCCCAAAATGTCGTCGTGGAATATGACCACGTTTGCTCTCCGTAACTGCGGATCTGGACCCTGAAGACCGCTCTCAGATGGTGCATCAACCCTCATATGTGAGCTCCTACTAGGCTCAGCTTGTGCGCTTCCACTGTCTGGTGCGACACTCCCACTGGGTCTAGGTGGTGCATCAACCCTCATAGTGAGCTCCTACTAGGCTCAGCTTGTGCGCTTCCACTGTCTGGTGCGACACTCCCACTGGGCCTAGCATTCCCACTATCTATGGCGATCTCTGAGATAGTCGAACATCTCCTCCCTCGCCAGTGATAGTAGGAAGGTCCTCCTGTAACTCATACAGAGACAGGTCCTTTCTAATTTCACCAATGCTCAGGAATTCATTCTCTACAAACTCCACGTCTCTGGACTCCACTTCAGTCAACCTCCATCAGGATGTGCACCATACATCACGTAACCCTTCGAATTCTTAGGGTACCTGATGAACACCTTTTTGCTGGCTATAGGACCCATCCTGCCCAACTTATGGGAGGCGTTGTGACAGACCGTGATATGTTTCAGACTATGTAGGAGTTATGTGTCTGTTCTTTTTATTGTCAGACAGAATTGTATGGACATCAATGACTATGTGTTAAAATTTATGAAATATTTATTTTATTATTATGATGAGTTCATATTTATAGGCACATATGTGTATAAATGTCACAAGCTTAGATCAGCCCACTCACACGGGTGATCGCCCTGACACTTTTGTAGTGGGCAGATGAGACTAATGTAGCCATTATAGATGCTTGAGTAGCAATGCATGAGTTGCAGAATGCATAAGTTGCAAAATGGGCTACATATATTATAACTGAATAGATTATAATAATAGTCGCCTCAGTGTGGACTGAGATGAGACTCAGGAGAGTCGAGTAGTGTACACACATACATGATGTATGCATTTTGATATGTCCACTAAATCGTACTAAGCCTGTTGTAGCCAACTTGGAGCATTAAAGTGTGCTCGAGTCAGGCAACTTTGTGATGCCTGGACTGTGTTCGTACGTGCTTGAGTATGACATGGCCCATTGAGTGGGAGCTCCACCGTAACATGTATTATGTTACATGTGCTTAAGACAACCTAGTAAGGAGTAACGTGATATATTCCCTCTCCGTTACCTGTGAGCCTTACAACTATGTAGTGTCCTTGGACTTGAACCTATATCATGAAGTTGGAGTTCAGTATGACTTCCTTAGCCTTGTCCTCTAGGGTCATGGAATTGATACGGCCACATAAGACAATCCTAGGAAGTTAACTGGATAAAGATGGACTGGTATGAGTGTTCAAGGAAGGTTATTCGACCACACCTTATGTTTGTGATCCATTGCCCGGGCAATCATGTGTATGAGTTGCATATGATTATGGATACCAACATTATACTTTGTGTTTTTCAAGTGCTGCTCAGGATAGATCTCTTGAGGGATTGAGAATGCTTGATCAGGTGTGATCGATTATCTAGGACACAGACGGGATTGGATTGTATTCATGTTTACTGTGTTATTATTTATTAACTTACTGCAGTTTATCCGCTATGTGTCACTGTGTGTGAGTTTCGATCGCACACCCCACCGCACTACAAGTTGAGAGAGTTAGGTTATAATGTTCCTGTGGATGAGTGGGAGATTGTTGGCCTGGGTGCCATTAATTCGTCACACGATATCCAAGAGTCCCTGGAGTCTCTTCGTAACTCTGGGACTCTTCGGATTCTGAGGGATGCTTCGTAAGTTAACCCTCTGGCTTATCTGTTGGTGATAGCCGTCTTTAAATAGAAGACCGAAGTGTCTTCAATGAGAGGTCTTCTGAGTGAGAGACGCATCCGAGGGTCACCGAAGGCTCTTTCTCCTCTCCCTCACCGGTGCTGTGGCTTAGGGGCATGAATACACATAGGACTCTGGTAGCCCCGATGACCGACGATCTATTGCTTCCGCTGCTAGAGATTACGATTGTTCCTTATCATCGGTTCTTCAAAGGCAAGCTTTATATGTTGCAGCAATTTTAGTAGGCTCCTTTGATTTTTATTTGTCGTCTGTGATATAACGCTGGAGCTTATGTCCTTTGAGAAAATTGCACATGATTTAGACCCAATGATCATAATTAGAACCATTTAGAATAATCTAGATAGACTGAGTGACATTTGCTTGAGACAGCACAATAGAATGTTGATGAATTTATCAGAAATTGATATAAATTGGCCTAAACTAGAAGCAGACTTGATAGAAGCATTGAGGGTGACAACTATGCTCGATAGGACTACTGGAAAAATAAATTATCATGTCATAAGAGGTAGCTTTAATGCCATAAAAGAAGTGAAAGAATTGAAAGAAAAGATGAAAAATAAAAATGTACTGCATTTCATACCTGTGCATAGGTCAATCCTTTATATAAGAGTAAGGTTGATAATTGCAAACATTTTAGGGATTTTGAGAATCATATAGATATACAAAATATTTTAAAAAATCATATCAAATATCCTATATCCTAAAATCTCATCAAACCATATCAAATATCTTGGATCCTAGAATCTCATCAAATTATATCAATTATCCTAGAATCTCTTCAAATATTCTTTGGAGAATCTAATTAATCAAATATCTTAAAGATCTCATCAAATATTCTGAAGATCTCATCAAATATTTTTGTGAGAATATTTTTGATAACATGGATGGTAGATGATGTTGCTTAAAAATAAAATATTTGGAATAAGCTAAGTAGTTATGAATGAATCAAAAGCTTGAAACTGAAGAGCAAATTAAATAATTTCAATGCAACAAGAAAAATTACACTTTTCCACCATGCTCCTGCTTGTAGGTGAGTAGCATCATAAATAAGGAGAAGTTCAAGAGTACTAAAAAAATGGTAAAGGGATTGAAAGCATTTGAATGAAATTTTGAATGGTGGGGTTGAAGCTTGGTTTTCCAAAAAAAAAAAAATTATAAAATAGTATCTAAGCAGAACTCATAGATCTTACTTATAATAAGCTCTACAAGCTAGTAGACTGCATCAGCAAGATGTTGGCCAAGCGGTCTTGTCCACTTAAATTTTGGCTTAGCATCAACTAATATAAGAACTTGAATGATAGTATCAAAAGTAATTTAACATCTGTGCAGATGGATTTAGGACGAGAGCCTCATCTTAAATTTTAGGTATATATTATATGGACTTTCATTTGTTATTTAATTGAATTAAGATGCTACAAGTGCAAATAACTAGATTATGTGGGAGATATGATTTTTTTTATTATAAATAATTAGGCTGTTATTTAATCACATAAAGTTTATTATGAAAATCAGTCTCATAGATATCTAAAGTAGGTCCATGCAAACCAATAAATCAAAATAAAATTAAGTCAAATTTTTTAGTTTAATATGTCCTAATTTGTTGAAAATATCAGTTCGATTTCGATTTTGATTTAAAAAAATCGATTCAGCACATTTTAATCTTAAAAAATCTTCAAATTGATCCATAACTCATGCACATCTTACCCATCCACGTAGCTATCCAAAATGAAATCTTACTTCAGAAGGCAACAATATATATATATATATATATATATATATATATATATATATATATATATATATATATATATATATATTTGCATTGAGCTTTTTTGCTAATAAGAGAATTAAAGGCTATTCTTTGCATAAAACAAAGCTTTACTGAGTCCAGTACTCCGGAAGGCAACAACAATAATAAGATTGATAGAGAAGCAGCATGACGTTTTTATTAGAATTACTTGTTTAGAGATTTTTTTTTTTGTTTTTCTATAATTGCTAGGAGAAAGAGTGTATTACATCCTCAGAAAAAATGTACCCTAAGCATCAGCCTTTATCAAAAGATTAAGAAGCTAAAAAATTATTAATCCAGTTAAGTTATCTCCAGATTGAGAGTAAGTCCAGCTAGAAAATCTACAGCCTAATTACCCTTTGATGGTACATAACAATAACAAAATGTTTGTTGAATTTGGAAAGGACTCAGCAATTCATTTTTGGACACCATCACAAGTTTGGGTTTGAAATAAATACTTTTGAACTTGCATGTGTTTTGTCCAATCATACTTTAGTACCTTAAAATTGAAACCATGGTCAAGTTTTTCCCAACCCAATTGGGAGCCATTTGCTAAAATACTTTCAAGATTTTAATTATACATCGACTATATTCTTGTCAAACAAAACACATAACCATTATTGCTACAATTCTTCGTAAGGTTTCTTTATAGAAAATTTATTCTTGCTGATGCAAATTCATCCAACATATGTTTCAAATTTTATGAATCATACTTCATTGGTTTAATGTTGTTAAGGTTAATTTCATGCTAAATTTTAAAGTTTAAATTGCTAGAGTTCCAAAGAGGGGCTAAAATTGTTGCTGCTGAAATCTGTCATCCGACTCGGACGCGATCGAGCTTTAGAGTGGGCTCCCTCTTGAGTGGACCTGCAAAACAGTCCTCACGAGAGAGGCGTTGGGGTGGCCCTCTGCGGAAAACCCTCCGACGCTCAAGTCAGCGGGGATCAGCAATCAACAAATAAGAGAGAAGGCTCTCGCTAAAGAGTCTCTCCAGGATAGCCTTTCGAGAGCTCTGAGCAGAGCGTTAATGGTGACAAGGGGTGAGCAAGTGTGCGTGTGCCTTGAGTGTGCAGACTGGCATACCTGAGGGGGTCTGGGGCTGTGATATTTATAAGCGATCATCTGATTCCTTGGACACGTCATAGAGGGTCTGAAAGTTGTTGGGATTCGAAACTGATTCGAATCAGGCTGTTACAGGGCCGGTAGGATCCGTATCCAGTTAGTTAGAGGATCAACGGCTAGGAAGAGCAGATGGTGCTTCAAGATTCAGGGACTGCATAGGCTCTAGGCCATTTCTGGTAGCACAGGCATGATTTCTATTTGAAATCTTGTTAGTTTACGTGTGTTCCCGCAGAGGTGCTTGGATACCTTGGTCGGGCCGAAGTATGGAAGAGGGCTGAATTTGCCGAAGTATGGTTAGACTCAATTTATCGAGGTATGGGATGGCTAGGCCTGTGGGGGTATGATTAGCTTGATCAGCCGAGGTATAATGATAGCTCGGCCAAACTGATTCGAATCAGGTTGTTACAGGGCCGGTAGGATCCGTATCCAGTTAGTTAGAGGATCAACGGCTAGGAAGAGCAGATGGTACTTCAAGATTCAGGGACTGCATAGGCTCTAGGCCATTTCTGGTAGCCCAGGCATTATTTCCTATTTGAAATCTTGTTAGTTTATGTGTGTTCCCGCAGAGGTGCTTGGATACCTTGGTCGGCCGAAGTATGGAAGAGGGCTGAATTTGCCGAAGTATGGTTAGACTCAATTTATCGAGGTATGGGATGGCTAGGCCTGTGGGGGTATGATTAGCTTGATCAGCCGAGGTATAACGATAGCTCGGCCAACTGATAATAGCTCGATCAGCCGAGGTATGATAATAGCTCGGTCGGCCAAGGTATGATAATAGCTCGGTCGGCCGAGGTACGACAATAGCTCGATCGGCCGAGGTATGATAATAGCTTGGCCTACTGTTACACGAAAGCTGTTTGGAGGGAGTAGCCTACTTATCGCTGCCTTCCGGATATGATGGCTATGTGACATGGTGCACGGGCTAGCCCTAACCCGACGTCTTGGATTGTATGCACATTAATGCAATGATATTTTTACCCCTCATCGCATGCCCCCCACTCCCTAGTCTGAAGTGTAACTTCAGATTTAGGGAGTAGAGTCTAGAATAATCCTATCCAGAAGGATTTGAAAAGGCGCAATGATGGCTCTGAAACTGACGGTGTTGAGAAATTATTGAAACATAATTGCCCCAACTTTATTGATTTTGATGATTTCCAAAAGCCATGAGTACCTTAAAGAATAAAATGTTTATTTATCAAAAACCTTGAGCTTATTCAAATTGAAAGGAATGAACTATCAATGGTTATATCAAATGAGTTTTGAATCAATTAGAAAAAGGAGTTTCAAGTTCTATGCTTAAAAGATTTCAAAAAGGAATTTTTACACATTATAATTCAATCGATGAATTCTTGAAACATGTCTTGAATCCATGCTTAATGTCATATTTAATGTATTCAAGTCAAATTTATATTTTAAATTTAATTGGGACAATTTTAAAGTCAATCAGAACATTTTTCTGATTTTTGTATCGTCCCGAGCCGACTCAAGGGTTTCCGAGTCGACTCCCCAAAATGACTGATTTTCTCGAGTCGACCCTTGGTTTTCAAGAGTCGACCCCTGACTCTTGCGAGCCGACTCCTGTCTGTGCGAGCCGACTCCGCTCAAACAACAGAACCCATATTTTTTGAGCACTTCTCGAGTCGACTCCCCATTTTCCTCGAGTCGACTCCCGACTTTCGGAGCCGACACTTTGTTTTCGCGAGTCGACCCTTCCTTAAAATGTTTCTATTTTTGGTAATCGACCTCGAGCCGACTCCCACAAAGCTCGAGTCGACTCCACGAAATCTGGGCGCGATTTTTAACGATGACACATCAGCCCCAACGGTAAGATTTTTGAATAACGGCTATTTTTCCTTGTCTCTAACGGATATATTTTTGCAGATTCTATAAATAGAGGAGCTCTTTTCAAATCAAAACAAAGAGAAAATCAAAAAGAGAGAAAAGAATATCATTTGAAAAGAGGGAAAAACAGAGCATATTGAAAAATCATTTAGCTCAAAGGAGAGAGATTCAAAAGGAGTGAAATCCAAGAGGAAGATTCGTCTGCTCCTTCTCATCAATCCACAAGAGTCAAAAGAAAATCCACAAGCATTTCAAAGGTCAAATCGGAGGATTTTCAAAAGAGGAAAAAGCTTCATCTCAACTCCAAAGTCTTCAACGGTCAAGAATCTTGCTGAGGCGTGATTCAACTTCAAGAGGAGTTAAAGAGAAGAAGGAAGAAAGCCCAAGCATCTACCATCTGCAATACTATCAGGCTTTTCTAACCTTTATTATTTTGTACTTCATTTGTATATTTGCTCAAGGGGAGCACTTATTGTTCAAACACTTTATTCTATTTGTTTGCTGATTCAATCAGTGGATTGAATCAGTGGAGGTTGGTATACCTCGTTACAAGCCGGAGTGCTTGTGTTGGGTTAGTTGTGAGCCCAAAAACAACGTGTAGGGTTTTGTGCTGGTAAGCCCGAGTTAAAACCAGCTGGGTTCGTTGTGCACCCGGAAAACAACAAGTTTGAGTTGTGAGCTTGGAAAACAACTCGGCTGTAATCTAGAGAGATTATAGTGTGGACCCAAGTGAATCTTGGGAGTGGACGTAGGTGTTGGTTGCCGAACCACTATAAAATTATCTTGTGTTTGCCGTGCTTATTTTCTCTTCTCTATCTCTCTTTATTTGCTTGTGCATTGCTTTTAGTTAGCCTCTCACTTGCACATCTTGCTAACTAATCAATTAAAGTTAAAAAGTCTTAAATTTTTAAGAACCCAATTCACCCCCCCCCTCTTGGGTTGCCATCTGGGCCAACAATTGGTATCAGAGCAAGTGCTCATTTAGAATTTGATCTCACGATCAAGGGCTAAAGATCCATATGGCAACACAAAGTGGTTCAAGTTTTGCTGAAGGTCATTCTACGAATAGACCTCCTTTATTTAATGGAACCAACTATTCATATTGGAAAGCTAGAATGAGAATATTCATTCAAGCTTCTGACTATGAATTGTGGGGAGTAATAATAAATGGACCTAGTACACCCACACACCTTATTGATGGCACTATTGTTCCTAAACCCGAAAGGGATTGGAATGATAATGATAGGAGAATGGCACAACTAAATGCTAAAGCCATTAATATTTTATATTGTTCCTTAGACTCAAATGAATTCAACCGAATCTCAACTTGTAATTCCGCAAAAGAAATTTGGGATAGGTTGGAAATAACACATGAAGGAACAAACCAAGTAAAAGAATCAAAGATAAATATTTTGGTTCATAAATATGAATTATTTACAATGGAACAAACTGAAACCATCACATGCATGTTCACTAGATTCACTGATATTGTGAATGGTTTGAAAAGTCTTGGAAAAGTTTATACTAATGCTGATCTTGTTCGCAAAATTCTTAGGTCACTTCCAAGATCGTGGGAAGCAAAGTCACAGCCATCCAAGAAGCCAAAGACCTCAATGCACTACCTTAGAGGAGCTTCTAGGATCCTTAATGACCCACGAGTTAACAATGAAGCAGCATGTTGAGGAGGAAACAAAAAGAAGAAAACCTTGCCCTCAAGCTGCAGAAATGGAAGAGAGCAGCAGTGAAAGTAATGATGAAGATGATGAGGAAACTGCTCTCTTGGCCAAAAAATTCAGAAAGTTTATGAGAAAAAGGCCCTTCCATAAAAAGAAATTTGGAGCAAAATTGAAGGAGAAAAGGATAAGAAAAAGGACAAGGAAAGAAAAGAAAAAGAGCCCTTAGTATGTTATGAGTGTAAAAAGCCAGGGCACTTTAATATGATTGTCCTTTACTGAAAAAGGCCTACAAGAAAAAGAAGAAAGCATACATGGCAACATGGTCTATGAATCTTCCTCCGAAGAAGAAGAACAAAAGAAGTTGCCAATATCTGCTTCATGGCCAACGACGACGACAACGACAATGAGGTAAGTTCTGAAAACTCAAATGATGATTTACATTTGATGAAATGTTTGAGGCTTTCAATGAACTTATGATTGATTTTAAATCCTTGAAAAAGAAGTATAATTTTGAAAAATGACAATATTAGTTTAGCTAAAAGTAAAAATGAATTAGCTTTAGAAGTTAAGAACTTAACTAATGAAAAAGAAGAACTTAGAAAGAAAGAGATAATCTTAATCAAGAAATAGATTTGTTAAAATCTGAAACTAAAAACTCAACTAAAGATTTAAAAGATCAATAAAACTTTAGCTTTAGAAAAAGAACAGCAAGCTAAAGAAATGACTCTCTTAAGAAAGATGTTAAAAAATATAAAGACATTGTTGAGAAATTCACTTTAAGTTCAACTAAACTTAACATGATTTAGATAGTCAAAAAGCTGTTTTTGACAAAGCAGGTTTAGGATATAACACATTAAGGAAACAAAATCTTAAAGAATATTTTTATAAAAGCCAACCAAAGTAATATAACTTGTTTTAAATGTAATGAAAAAGGTCATAAATCTTTGAATGCAAAACGTTAAATAATAACAACAAGTTAAATTAAAGCTAAGAAAATATGGGTTCCGAAAGGAACAATTTTTATTGCTGCTAACCATGAAGGACCCAAGAAAGCTTGGGTACCTAAGCATAAAGTTTGATTATATTGCAGGAATGTCTTGTAGCCAAAAGATCAAAGAAAAAGTGGTACCTTGATAGTGGCTGCTCAAGACATATGACGGGTGACAAAGATGAATTCATCACCCTAGAAGAAAAGAAAGGTGGAGTTGTGACGTTTGGCGATAACGGTAAAGGTCAAATTATGGGCCTTGGTAAAGTTCGCATAACTCCATCTATAGTTATTGATAATGTACTTTATGTTAATGGTTTGAAGCATAATCTAATTAGTATAAGTCAATTATGTGATAAAAACTTTAATGTTTCATTTAAATCTTCTTATGCACTGTAACTAATTCTATTGATGATAGCATTGTATTTACTGGTTATAGACATGGCAATGTTTACTTAGTTGATCTAGAAAAATTATCTTGAGTGATCATTGCTTAATTGCTGACAATGCTAACATAAATGAAATTAGTTGGTTGTGGCATCGTAGATTAGGTCATGCAAGCACACACCTTATTTCAAAACTAATTAAAATGGATTTAGTTAAAGGATTACCTAAACTAGATTTTGAAAATAATAAAATATGTGATGCATGTCAATTTGGAAAACAAACTAGAAGTTCTTTAAATCTAAAAACATTGTTTCAACTTCTAGGGCTAGAGCTACTTCACATGGATCTTTTCGGACCAACTAGAACCACAAGTCTAGGAGGAAAGAAATATGGTCTAGTGATTGTAGATGATTATTCTAGATATACTTGGGTAATGTTTTTAGCTCACAAAGATGAGACTTTCTCGATATTCCTGAAATTCTTCAAGAAAGTCACAAATGAGAAAAACACTACTATAGTATCTCTAAGAAGTGATCATGGAACAGAATTTGAAAATCACTTATTTGAAAATTTCTGCACTGAAAATGGAATTAATCATAATTTTTCAGCCCCTAGGACTCCACAGCAAAATGGTGTAGTTGAAAGAAAAATAGGACTCTAGAAGACATGGCCCGTACCATGCTATGCGAAAGCAACTTACCAAAGTATTTTTGGGCGGAAGCAATTAACACAGCATGTTACATCTTAAATAGAGCTTTAATAAGACCAATATTAAAGAAAACACCTTATGAATTATGGAATGAAAGAAAACCAAATATAAAATACTTTCATGCATTTGGATGTAAATGTTTCATTCATAATAATGGTAAAAACAACTTAGGAAAATTTGATGCTAAATCTGATGAAGGAATTTTTCTAGGTTATTCAACAACTAGTAAGGCATATAGAATCTTTAACAAGAAAACCTTAGTAGTTGAAGAATCCATTCATGTAGTTTTTGATGAATCTTTAGCAACTGGATCTGAAAAGATTGATGATGAGGAAGATACAAACATAATTGAAAAAGATCTTGAAAAACTTAATATTGAAGTATCTTCTGATCATGAACAAGAGGCTAAAGATGATGATTCACATAAGGACGATGATGTCAATATTGATCATAATGATGTAGATCTTCCAAGAGACTGGAGATATGCTCATAGTCATCCTAAGGAATTGATTATAGGCGATCCATCTCAAGGAATAAGGACTAGATCATACATGAGAAATATTAGTAATCATCTTGCATTTGTATCACAAATTGAACCTAAAACTATAGAAGAAGCTGAAAAAGATAATAATTGGATGTTAGCAATGCAAGAAGAACTAAATCAATTTACAAGAAATAATGTTTGGACTTTAGTTGAAAGACCTAAAAATCATTCAGTAATAGGATCAAAATGGGTTTTTAGAAATAAACTAGATGAAAATGGCATAGTAATTAGAAACAAAGCTAGATTGGTTGCTAAAGGATATAATCAAGAGAAGGTATTGATTTTGATGAAACCTTTGCACCTGTAGCTAGATTAGAAGCCATTAGGCTATTACTTGCATTTGCATGTCATATGAATTTAACTTATTTCAAATGGATGTAAAAAGCGCATTTTTAAATGGATTTTAATGAAGAAGTTTATGTAGAACAACCACCAGGTTTTGAAGATCACGAGTTTTCAAATCACGTTTTTAAATTGCACAAAGCTTTATATGGTTTGAAACAAGCACCTAGAGCTTGGTATGATAGGTTAAGTAAATTCTTAATAGAAAATGATTTTACAAGAGGAAATGTTGATAAAACTTTGTTTTTGAAAAGAAAAAGTAAAGATTTACTTGTAGTACAAATATACGTAGATGACATTATTTTTGGTGCTACTAACGATTCTCTTTGTCAAGAATTTGCAAAGTTGATGCAGGGAGAATTCGAGATGAGCATGATGGGAGAACTCAACTTCTTCCTTGGACTCCAGATCAAACAATGCAAGGAGGGAATCTTTATCAACCAAACCAAATACACAAGAGAACTACTCAAAAAGTTTGGTATGGAAACAATGAAACCCCTCGGAACTCCAATGAGTCCTTCATGCAAGCTGGACAAAGATGAAGAAGGTAAAAAGGTTGATCAAAAGTATTATCGAGGTATATCGGATCCCTTCTTTATTTAACAGCAAGTAGACCAGATATTATGTTTTCAGTATGTTTATGTGCTAGATTTCAATCTGAACCTAAAGAATCACATTTAATAGCTGTTAAAAGAATTTTAAGATATCTAAATGGAACTAAAAATGTAGGTTTATGGTATTCTAGAGACTCCACATTAAACCTAATTGCATATTCAGATTCTGATTATGCTGGATGTAAATTAGATAGAAAAAGCACAAGTGGTGCATGCCAATTCTTAGGAAGTAACTTAATCACATGGTTTAGCAAAAAGCAAAATTCAGTTGCATTATCAACTACTGAAGCTGAATATGTAGCAGCTGGAAGTTGCTGTGCGCAAATCCTATGGATTAAGCGACAACTTGAAGACTATGGTATCACACTTGATAAAACACCCATAAGATGTGATAACACTAGCGCAATCAACTTAACTAAAAATCCAATTCAACACTCAAGAACAAAACACATAGAAATTAGATATCATTTTATAAGGGAACATGTAGCTAATGATGAAATTTGTTTAGATTATGTAAACACTGAAGAACAATTAGCTGACATATTCACAAAACCTTTAAATGAAGAAAGATTTTGTTATCTTAGAGGAGAGTTAGGAATTTGTAATCCTTTTGAATAAATTTTGAAACCTCTAAGGAAATATATCTAGAATTCTTTCAAATTCTCAAAATCTTAAGGAAATTTATCTAGAACTCATATCAATTTGATCTCTCAAATCCATGATTTTTAATCATACTCAAAGATCAAATTCCGGACTCAATTCGGATTCTCTGAATCTTAATCTATTTTTTCTCTGAAATTGTCTGGGAGCCGACTCGAGAGTATCGGAGTCGACTCGAGTTTCTGCTGAAACTCAGGAGTCGACCCCCCTCTGAGCGAGTCGACTCGAGATCGTGTCCGTGCTCTGTGACTAGTCGGGAGCCGACTCCACACTTTGCGCGAGTCGACTCGACGTGGTCCCAGTCGATTATTTAGGGCACGAGTCGACCCACGGACATTTCATTCCAAATCTTTCCAAATCCTCTCCAAAGCTTTCCCAAAACCCTCCAAACCTCAAATAACCTCTGATTAACCAATCCTTCAAGATCAATGGCACCCAAAACCCGAGGAGCTAGCTCGAGTGGCGCCGGTTTGAAGAGAAAGAGGACCGTTCGACGACCCGTCCGCGAGCCGTCTACGGATTCATCCTCCACCCCTTCTGCTAGTGATCCTCCTGCTCCAGCTCCTACCCTTCAGGTAGATCTTCTAGCCAGTAGGATTGTCACCACAGGAAGGAAAGGTTGATTTTGAATTGTTTGAGAATGAAGGATTCATAATTGGTAGACAACTAATTGAGATGGGATTTGAGTATATTTGTTCATTGGACTGTCCCACCTACCCTGCTCTAGTTAAAGAGTTTTACAAGAATTTGTCCAGAGGAGATGATGGCTTAGTAAGCAAGGTTAGAGGCATTGGTCTGAACATTACATCCTCTATTCTATCTAGATTATTGAAATTACCCTTGTCTGGACCATCACCTTTGCCCCAGAAGATAGATCTCCAGCCCTCACTAGGCTATTGAACAGAAATTTTGAAGGATTTGAAGAAGTATTTGCTAGTCAACTGCCTTTGGAATTAAGATTCTCCACAACATTTGCAGCAGGATTTTGTTTCCCAAGACCGGCAGATTTGACTATGTTTCTGAGCGAGATATTTTTGTTATGGATGCTGTTGTTTCTGGGAAGCCCATCAATCTACCTAGGATGATAATTTGGTATATTGCAGATTGTGGCGGGAAAAAGAAATCAGTTTGCCCTATGGCATGGTTTTAACTAAATTATTTCAAAGCCAAGGGATTGTGTTCAGTGATAGTGAGCCAAAGAAGGAATTAAGACATACAGATTATTATACTTTGGCTACTATTCATCGCATGGGGTTTGTTAAGAAAAATGGAAGTTGGGAGAGAAAGAATGTTACAGAGGACAGAGACATAGATGCTGAGGCCCCAGACCTTCTATGAGACATTCATCACCTGAGCCTCCTCAGTGCTCGTCTGTTCCAGAGTCTGTTCCTGCTCCTGCTTCTGATTCTACCCCTGCTCCTACTGTTGCTCCTGCTCAGTCTTCTACATTTCATCTGGTAGTTTTTCTGATACACAGTTAGATCAGCTTCGATCATTATTCAAGTCTGAGTTAAGTGATCATGAAAAAGACTGAAAGAAGAATTTAATGAAAAGTTATGAATTTAAAAGAAGCCTTATATTCTCTCAGTGATCGGGTTGCATCGATTGAGTCTACTCTCAGTTCATCTACCTCCTTAAGTGAAGACTTAAAGAATATCTTTGGAGAACTTAAGGATATCTGCGGTGACTCGGAGACATACTCCCAATGCAACGCGAGCTTCAAGATAAAATTACATCTGCTTGTACTTTTGTTGATGAAAAACTCAAAGACTATGTTAGACTTCAATGTGAAGGGATGAAGCAGATTGTGATCACTTGAATAGAATTACTAGAAGAAATTTTTAAGTTTTCATGTAATCTCTTTTTGATGTAATCAAGTTTACTTTCAATGCAATGAGCAAGTTTACATTTCATGTACTTTCATTTTGAAGTAATGAGAAAGTTTGATGCATTACTTTTGTCTATTTCAATTATAATTCCTTGAATACTTTGAATGATTATTTCAATTGATAAGTTTAATAGAAAAAGATAAAGAATTTATTGATATTAAACTTCCTAACCTTTTTGTTGATTACAAAAAAGGGGGAGAGTTTTTATTCAATCGTATATATGCCTTCAATTCAATCAAAGTTTAATTTGAAAGAGGAGAGCATAAGGGGAAGAGATAAATTGAATTTCATAAAGAAAATGCTTAAGTTTCTGATTTTGAAAAATTTTGAATGATTTATAAAATTAAGGTTCATAGGGGGAGCTACCTCATTGAGGGGGAGCCTTTCCATGAACACAATAGTTGATTTTGGAATCACAAATTTTTCAATTTTATAATGCATATACTCAATGTTTTTGTCATCATCAAAAAGGGGGAGATTGTTGAGAAATTATTGAAACATAATTGCCCCAACTTTATTGATTTTGATGATTTCCAAAAGCCATGAGTACCTTAAAGAATAAAATGTGTTTATTTATCAAAAACCTTGAGCTTATTCAAATTGAAAGGAATGAACTATCAATGGTTATAAATGAGTTTTGAATCTATTAGAAAAAGGAGTTTCAAGTTCTATGCTTAAAAGATTCAAAAAGGAATTTTTACACATTATAATTCAATCGATGAATTCTTGAAACATGTCTTGAATCCATGCTAAATGTCATATTTAATGTATTCAAGTCAAATTTATATTTTAAATTTAATTGGGACAAGTTTTAAAGTCAATCAGAACATTTTTCTGATTTTTGTATCGTCCCGAGCCGACTCAAGGGTTTCCGAGTCGACTCCCCTGACTGATTTTCTCGAGTCGACCCTTGGTTTTCAAGAGTCGACCCCTGACTCTTGCGAGCCGACTCCTGTCTGTGCGAGCCGACTCCGCTCAAACAACAGAACCCATGTTTTTTGAGCACTTCTCGAGTCGACTCCCCATTTTCTCGAGTCGACTCCCGACTTTCGGAGCCGACACTTTGTTTTCGCGAGTCGACCCTTCAATGCTTAAAATGTTTCTATTTTTGGTAATCGACCTCGAGCCGACTCCCACAAGCTCGAGTCGACTCCACGAAATCTGGGCGCGATTTTTAACGATGACACATCAGCCCCAACGGTAAGATTTTTGAATAACGGCTATTTTTCCTTGTCTCTAACGGATATATTTTTGCAGATTCTATAAATAGAGGAGCTCTTTTCAAATCAAAACAAAGAGAAAATCAAAAAGAGAGAAAAGAATATCATTTGAAAAGAGGGAAAAACAGAGCATATTGGAAAAATCATTAGCTCAAAGGAGAGAGATTCAAAAGGAGTGAAATCCAAGAGGAAGATTCGTCTGCTCCTTCTCATCAATCCACAAGAGTCAAAAGAAAATCCAAAGCATTTCAAAGGTCAAATCGGAGGATTTTCAAAAGGGAAAAAGCTTCATCTCAACTCCAAAGTCTTCAACGGTCAAGAATCTTGCTGAGGCGTGATTCAACACTTCAAGAGGAGTTAAAGAGAAGAAGGAAGAAAGCCCAAGCCATCTACCATCTGCAATACTATCAGGCTTTTCTAACCTTTTATTATTTTGTACTTCATTTGTATATTTGCTCAAGGGGAGCATTTATTGTTCAAACACTTCTATTCTATTTGTTTGCTGATTCAATCAGTGGATTGAATCAGTGGAGGTTGGTATACCTCGTTACAAGCCGGAGTGCTTGTGTTGGGTTAGTTGTGAGCCCGTGAAAAACAACGTGTAGGGTTTTGTGCTGGTAAGCCCGAGTTAAAACCAGCTGGGTTCGTTGTGCACCCGTGAAAACAACAAGTTTGAGTTGTGAGCTTGGAAAACAACTCGGCTGTAATCTAGAGAGATTATAGTGTGGACCCAAGTGAATCTTGGGAGTGGACGTAGGTGTTGGTTGCACCGAACCACTATAAAATTATCTTGTGTTTGCCGTGCCTTATTTTCTCTATCTCTATCTCTCTTTATTTGCTTGTGTATTGCTTTTAGTTAGCCTCTCACTTGCACATCTTGCTAACTAATCAATTAAAGTTAAAAAGTCTTAAATTTTTAAGAACCCAATTCACCCCCCCCCCTCTTGGGTTGCCATCTGGGCCAACAGACGGGCCGCCAATCCACTATCATTATTCGCTGTTGCTCGAGGAGGAAGCTCTTCGGATTTTGCGAGTGATTGGGGGAGCCTCACGTGGCAGGGTTTTCACGTTTGTGACACTCATTGCAGGAGCTTTAACGCTTAAGGCGACTTTTCAAAGCATTGTTTAAAGGGGAGAAAGGAGGCTAGGGCGGCGTTTCTTCCGCAAGCCTCTTTGTCCCTGCCATAGAGACCTTCCTCTTTTTCCTCTTTTCCTTCTTACAGATTTGGTTGCGTTTTGCTCCTTGGCTGGAGAACATGAAGGGCCCAAGCGATATTGCCTCGGAGATCTCCCTGGAGGACCTGGAGAGGATCCGCCGGCTTTACAGAGTCCCCGGAGACATAGTTCTATATGTGCCAAAAGCCGACGATAGGGTTTCGACCAAGTTAAGTCTGGAGCTTTCTTCTATGAGGAAAGTCTCAGGGTAGGCCTTCGATTTCCTCTTCACCCGCCGTTAGTACAGGAGGTGATGAGGTTCTACAACATTTGTCCGATAATGGTGGCGCCCAACAGCTATCGTAATCTCATCGGGTTTATTTCGCTTTGTACTCGCGTCGGGGTGATTGCGACCCTCTCCATGTTTTGAGTTTGCCACAATCTGGTTTTTGGGAGAGGTTCCGAATGGTCGTATATTGGTCCCGGAAGTCGTTCAAGATGATCGCCGATAATCCATCCTCGATAAAGGAATGGAAGTTCAGATTTTTTATTGCCAATGGGAACATTGGCTGGATTTTTCAAGGGGATGGTCGAGTTATATGAAGGATCCGGGGGCGCACCCGGAGTTGAGCGAACGGGAGAACAGGATCTGGCAACCCTTTGTGGCGGTCAGGTGGTGTCGGTTAGCACCCTGTTATCAGAGGATGCCCTCTTTGCTGCCGAACTCAGTCCTATTAACTCACAAGGTGAGCATACTTTTCTTCTTGGGTCATGACGGCCAGTATGCCTGGTTATTCCTGTTAGATTGACCCGTTTGATGTGTTTTTAACTAAAGGTCGGCGTTTGTGGGCCAGATAAAGAAGGAATTAGGCAAGCACCACAGGGGCTCTGGCTCTGGAGAGAGGCATAAATCTGAGAAGAGGCCTCACCCTTTCGGGCCCCGCCCGAAGGGATCGAAGAAGGATGGTTCTAGCCGCCCCTCTCCCATCCCGATAAGAGAGGAAGTGGGGATGCAAATCAGGGTTGAGGAATCTTCCCTGCCTGAGGGAAACAGAATGGCGGAGGAAACGACTGAGGGGAGTTCGGAGGGAGTAGTTGGGATTTCTCCTATCCCAATTTTAGTCATATCGAATGATGTGGAGGACATGTCGTCGGTCGACCCGGTGGTCCCTTCGCAAGAGATACTTCAGACATTGGCGGTGAAAAGTCCACAGCACGCGGAAGAGGCCTCCGCTCAGGCGGAGGGGCCAAGAGAGGCAGTAGCGGCTGCTAAGGTTCTGATAGAGCTGCCTGCTGAGAGGCCAGTGGAAGTTGTGGTGCCTTCCTCCGAGGATATCTCTTCCGCGGCTCCCGGGGTCACTATAGGAGAGGTCGGAGTTCAAGCGGAATCTGCTGGAGGTAGAGCATTAGTGGGAGAGGAAGAAGAAGAATTGCAGAGTGAGGGGGATATTCGGGCAGAGGTTCCTTCAGTCGAGTCTGAGGTATTCGAGGTCGAGCAGATTAGGGTTTTGACAGAGGAGGCCGGGCGGACGATTCCTCAGTCCGGAGCTCCTCAGGTCAGCTCTTTAGTTAGGGGCTCTTCCGTCCACAGCTCGGAGTTGGATGATATGCTTACCGCTTTGATGAGGTCCGTTTTGCGCAAGGGGAAGGGTTCCTCCACGGACGAATCTGCGGTCGAGGATATCATCGACATGGCTTTCCGCCATCTCGGGGCACCAAAGGATGCTTTTCTTCTCCCAAAAATCAGTAATGTCACTCTCATGACGATGGCTTCAAATTACGCTGCTAGGGTAAGCCACTATACTGGGATTGTGACTCATGGTTGGTAAGACTATAGCTTCTCACTTGTATTTTCTTTGAAGAATTCTTTGGTCACAAGGGCATTGATCTGGTGCCTAAATTTGGCTGTCGGGGCCTACGCTCAGGCCAGGAAGGAGGCGGCCGAACTTCGAGCGAGGGTGCTTCCAATCGACTCGCTTTTCAAGGCCTTGGCGCTCAACAAAAAGGACTTTGAAAAAGTGACCGAGTCTTTTCATCTTGCGGCCGCAAGAGCCTCTCGGCTAGAAACTCATGTCAAAGAGCTCCAGGGCTTTCGCGAGCAATCGAATAAAGCTCGCCTGGAGTTATCCCAGATCAGAGCAGAGCATGACAACAAGGTTAAGGCCATGCAACAGTTTTTTGAAAAGAGATGGGACCAGCTGAAGGCCAGTCATGCTGAAGATAAAAACAATTGGAGTAGGAGGCTCGAGGAGGAAGAGCACAAGTGTCAACAGCAGTGAGACCGGCTTACCGGTTTGAATAAGGAACTCGCCGAAATGGAGAGTCGGCTAAAATGGTTAAATGGGCAGGTTGCTCGGCTCACCGACGATCTCGATTCTCAGCAGGAAATTGGGGACAAGCAGTCCCATATTGATGACCTCAAAGAGGGCCTTCACCAAAGTCTATCGGCTAAGTCGAAGGCCTTGGAGAGGGTACAAGAACTGAGCGGCGAACTGGCTCGGCGAGAGGAAGACTGTGGATGCCGATGCTGCAGAGACATTCCCCCTGGGTGGAATGCTGGGCTGCTGGTCACTGCCCGATCGTGAAAGACAGAGGACCAGCAGACCCACACTGCTCTTAACTCCCTCTTCACATGGCAAAAGATTTCCCATAGCGATGAACTGAGAATCTAGCCCGAGCGAGAAGGAAAAGTCCGTCCTTACCATGGGGATATGCATGCTTTGCATTTCCAACGGTCCTCATGGCAAGTGACAAAGGACATACAGGGAGCGCATACGTGCGCTCCCCATATGGTCTCTGCGGACCTCCCGTGCACTCTCCATATAATCTCCGAAACTCTTCTCTTGAGGACGGCCTGCTCTTCAGCAGCTTCTTCATCACCCCAGCTATCCGGGGGAAAATGATTTGCAAAAGGAAAGCTCAGTCCCTCCACTCTCAATCTCAGGGACGCAGACATCATAAAAACTTTCACGACTCACAGGGAAGAAAGTCTTGGGGGATAGCCTAACACGGCCCCCTCCCCCCATTTTATAGGCAAACGGATCAGGAGCAGCTACTGAAGTAGAAAGCCCCGAGATTCAAAATGCCCTGGCCACACTACCACATGACTTCCCAGGATGAAAAGAACGCCCTTCCTCTAGCATCAATTTGTTGCTGCTGAAATATGTCCTTCGACTCGGGCGCAATCGAGCTTCAGAGTGGGCTCCCTCTTGAGCGGACCTGCAAAATAGTCCTCACGCGAGAGGTGTTGGGGGTAACCCTCTGCGGAAGACCCTCCGATGCTCAAGTCAGCGGGAATCAGCAATCAACAAATAAGAGGAGAAGGCTCTCGCTGAAGAGTCTCTCGAGGGTAGCCTTTCGAGAGCTCTGAGTAGAGCGTTAATGGTGACAAGGGGCGAGCAAACGTGCGTGTGCCTTGAGTGTGCAGAATGGCATACCTAGGGGGTTGGGGCTGTGATATTTATAGGCGATCACCTGATTCCTTGGACACGTCATAGAGGGTCTGAAAGTTGTTGGGATTCGAAACTGATTCGAATCATGTTGTTACAGGGCCGGTAGGATCTGTATCCGGTTGGTTAGAGGATCAACGGCTATGAAGAGCAGATGATGCTTCAAGATTCAGGGACTGCATAGGCTCTAGGCCATTTTGGTAGCACAGGCATGATTTCCTATTTGAAATCTTGTTAGTTTATGTGTGTTCCCGCAAAGGTGCTTGGATACCTCGGTCGGGCCGAAGTATGGAAGAGGGCTGAATTTGCCGAAGTATGGTGAGACTTAATTTACCGAGGCATGGGATGGCTAGGCATGTGGGGATATGATTATAGCTTGATCAGCCGAGGTATAACGATAGCTCGGCCAACTGATAATAGCTCGATCAGTCGAGGTACGATAATAGCTCGGTCGATCGAGGTAGGATAATAGCTCGGTCGGTCGAGGTATGATAATAGCTCGGCCAACTGTTACACGAAAGCTGTTTAGAGGGATGTGATGGCTATGCAATAGGATGTACAGGCTAGTCCTAATCTGATATCTTAGATTGTATGTGCATTAATGCAATGATATTTTTACACCTCATCAAAATTTTTTTTTTTCATTGATTGGATCAAGGCCCCACACAGTTCCCACCCCTTGAGTCCTTGACCCTTTAAAGAAACCTAATTACGAGAATACCCATCCCTAGATCATTCTTCCGACATATATAGGGCTTTTCTCCTCGCCGTCGCCTCCCCTCTTCCCCTCTCTTCCTTCGCCCTTCTCTTTCGCCGAAGAGAGAGAGGGCTTCGCGAAGTTCCTCATCTTCGTCCCCCTCTCGCCGTAGTCTCAACCCTCCTCTTCTCCCTTGCTAGTCGGCGTTGGCCGGCCGCGCGATCGCACCACGCCCGCTGAGAGGAACCCCGGCGAGGTATGCAGTCGGAGCAGCCGGTCCTGAGCTTGAGGCCTGGTGGTGGAGGCAACCGAAGCAGCAGACTCCTTGCCACCCGCTTCGACCTTGGCGGTTCTTCCCTCAGCTCCTCCTCCTCATCGGATCTCTTGGTCCTCCGCCCCCATGGCGGCGCCGGCACGGCCCTGTCTCTTAAGGTCTTCATGGGCTCAATCTTTGGATCCAGGGTTTCATCTGATCCGTGAACGTTTACATCTGTGGCCTTCTTTTCTGGTTTTCTTTTTCTTTTTTCTTTTCTTATCTTTTGGCACTGTGGATTAGTCTGACGTGTTATTGGAGCTAGGGATTCTGATTGTGTTAATAAATTTATACATCGGTTGCTTGAATTTTCTTATGTTTGATCTGGTTAGTTTGACTCACTGAAACGGGCTTCTTTAGAAAACGAAAAAGTTATGGTTTATATGGAATTTCGACTGGGAGGGAGGGCTGATTTTCTGTTGCTTATCAAGAAATTGGTTTTTTGCTATTTGTTTAGCTTAGTTACATGCTGCAAAGTTGCTTTAGAATTACTATAAATGGATTCCTGATGAAGTATCTTTGGATTTGTAACTTGTTTCTATTACTGTTTGATTGTTCCGAGCTTGTTGGTAAGTTGTATTGAAGAAGGCATTCTTATTAGTCGGTGTATTGAATCTTTGTGGTTCAAGGATTTTGTGTGTAAATACATGCATAATCTTTGTTCCAAGCCATCTTTTTCTTTTTAGTAATTTTCTACATGATCTGTACCATCATTATTTGTTTATCTAAATGATTGCTAGTATTGGCCTTTAGCAATTGGATGAAGATATCTTGCTTTTGCTTTTGTTGCTAGTTCATTCCATTGGGTCATGGTGTTGAACGTAATTAATATACTAAGAAAAGAGAATAAGACAATTGCCTTTTGAGATGATCGGGCATGGGCTTTTTTAATCCAAAAATTGCATTTTATTGACCTTTTCATGTATCTTGTGTCTCTTGTGATTAGATGCCATGTTTTCTAAATTGCAAAGAGTATGCAGTCTTGTTTCTACTTTCTCATGTCATGAAGAAATGACTATTGGGATATGAAATTAATTTAAACTTTTTTCAGACTGGAGATTCACGGTTTGAGGGTCGTGAATGCATTCGTTACACGAGAGAACAACTTTTACAACTTAATCAGGTATCCATTTTTTTTTATTTTGATTTTAGAAAATTTCTTTTTTGATCTCCTGCATGCTTTTATATCTCTTTCCTTTGGATGTGGTAAACATCATCATCGTCAATTTCTTCCTTAGTAACTAAAGGAGGTGCAAGTTCCGAAATAGGCAAAATGCCCAAACTTGTGCAAGCATATGTTTGCGGATGCACTTAACCCCCAACCCTGCATGCATTGAAACCAACAAACCAAAAGACCCAACACACACAATAAAAGACACACCTTGGTTTGCATGCATGTGCAATGCATGCAAATTATATAAAGAAATAAAAATAGAATTCTAATAATATCAAATCTCTCTCTCTCTCTATATATATATATATTACACACACATATCTATAGGAATGGTTATCATAGATAAAGAAGTATATATATAAACGAATGATATTAATGGTGTCATGTTTAAGTTACTAAAAGAATGCAAAGAAGGTAACACTAATTAGATGTGGGACTTATTAGAAAAAAATAGTTAGATAACATATCCTTAAAAATTTCCTGATCAGTTAGGATACCGGGGGGCATGGGGGTGGAGTATTTTGTCAGACATACATGGAAGGGGGGAAACAAGACATCAGAAATTTTTGTTGGACAAGCAGACAGCTTCTTCTAGATGAGTTCTAAAACATGTCATTTGTGACATATTGTTTTTGATGAGATTTGATTAAAAAAACCAATTGGCAAAATTGGGTGAAAATTGATGGATCCAAAGCTTGAACTTTCTTTTTTAGCATGGTAGAATTATATCTATACTATATGCACATACACACACAGTGACTTATGGTATTTGGGTTTGTTAAATTTGTCCTTGGTAAATTAATCGGTTTGCATGGAAAATTTTATTAAACTAATTAGTTTGTTTGATTTTATAGTGTATATGCTATGTACATTAACTTTATACGCACACATACATATACACTCATAGGATCTTAAAAAAATAAGTAGGGTTGTTAGATTTACCCTTAGATGACAGGTTAATTAGCTTCCATGTATATCTTTATCATCACAATTATATGAATGGGAACTTTGAAAAGAAAGGTTTACATGCTAATGTAACCCCTATGGCATGGCATTAATACTATCTTTCTGCCCCTCTCTCCCATGTTGCTCACCATTCCAAAAATCTTCTGTGTGTCCCTCATGCCAATTTCCCTGAGTATGGAATTGGACCCTCTCTATGGGTCAGTCTCTTTGGGGATAATATAACAATTAAATAAGGACCCTCACTCCTCCCATGATCACTTAAGTTGTATAAATGGACTCTTTCCAATTAGTTTTCTTTTAGTAGTATCATTTCAATTAATTAGAAAGTCTCAATTGGGAAGAGATTTAAAGATCTCATACCTGATATATATGGCTATTATCAGTATGTAAAAAGCTTGAGTTAGGTCTTTAAGTTTGTCAAATTTGCCCGTATTGGAAAACAATCAATCTATTTATTGAGACTTTATATTGTATAAATCATGTCCATGGTTTAACTTGGAATAATAAATAGTTATCTCATTGAATAAGGACCTCATACCATTCTAAGAAAGGGTCAGCCTAGGTGGTGCCCTTCCCTTTTCTCTCTTAACCTTTCTAAATAATAGCCCACCATCCTAGTTTCTCTGTCTCATGAAACTGCCCTAATGACCACCACTCGCTTCACCTCTTCAACCATGTACATGCCACCCACATCTTCAACCTTATAATCACAACCTGCTCTGCTCTTATGTTCCAGCTTCTCTCTCCTTGCTCTTTGCAATTCACTTGGTAATGCTCATCTTTTTCCTTCTTCTTTGGTGGAAATACTCATCTCATTCACTTCCCATATAAGAGTCACTTGGACATCACCTCATTGCTCCATTATTTTTCAAGTTTCTTCTTGTCTTTTTTTTTTTTCAATTTCTATATAAAAATTCCTATTGATAAATACTTTTCCTTTAATTCTTAGTGTTCACTGTGCATCTTTGCCTACTTTTACATGAAGCAAATAATTAATATGCTTCTTTCAATCATGGTGCACGTCATGGTTTTTTATCTTGTTTCATTAGGTGCTTCATTTCAATGCGATCAATATTCTCAGTAACTACTTAAAAAACTAAATTTTAATATGCTTGGGGTTCTATTTACTTATTACACTAGCTTAAACATTTGTGAGAAGTATCTTTTTTTAATCTGTAGCTTTTGTTTATATTTTATTTTAACAGGTCGTCGAGATCCCTGAAGATATTCTGAAAGTTAAACAGGAGATTGACGCTGAAATATATAATGAAGATCAGACCTGGGTTCGCAGTGATGCCAATGTGAGTTCTAGTTCAAGATGTGAATGGTATGCATCATTTGAATTATAGAAGTAGCAAGGTTGGTTGTGTTTACTTCTAAAGATGAGGAGCACTGTCTTCAAATTTCTTAAACTTGCAGTTTTCTACAATGTCTTTTTTTCTTCTTTAGTAAATATAAATGTTTCTGAAGAATTTTGCTTGTGATTTCTGCATAATGAGTCTTTATCGTTGCAGTTTTCTATATTCCTTATGTTTATATCAAGGCTATTTGTTATGTGCTTCTGATCTAATACGAACATAATCTAACATTTGTTTTATACCATCCAGTTGCAAACACAACCACAAAGTCGCCATTATGAGCCTGACAATCGCGATTGGCGTGGACGTTCAGGACACTTGCCCTCAGCTGGAGAGGAGAGGTCGTGGAATACAATACGTGATAATAAAGAGGCACATGCATCAAATTTGAGACCACAAGAAATAAGCCAATCTAATAAGCAAGACCACTTGAGTTCCCAATTTTCTTCAAAAACTTCCTTCCAAGGGGTAATTATTAAATAGTGTTACATTGCTCTTGAGATGCCCTTTTGCATTATTAACTCATGATAAATGTATATTTTTAACTCCTTGGTAATTTATAAAGAATGTTGTGTTTCTTGTTTTATGATGACACTTGTTTTACATGCCCTTTTTATCTAGACATAAGCTTCATTTATTGGTCAATAATTGCATCGAGAAAGCGTGACATTGTGCCAATGAGAATTTGGTTTAGCAAAGCTCTTTGTACTTCTTTTGATGTCATGAAATTTGTCTATGTGAGCATTGTTGCTCCATTCAAGTGAATCATTGCTTAATGGCATTTTGCACCCTTTGGTGCAATTAGGTCGGTCGGATCAGTTATGGGTTGGTCAAAAATTTGTCAACCCAAATCTGACCTTTTTATTAAACAAGTCAAAATTTCATATCTGAACCCAACTTTTTTATTAAATAGATAACGTATCTATTAAATAGGTCAAATCAGGTTAAAGAGGTTATGTGGATCTTTAACAAGTTAAGTGGGTTTAAAATAGGTTAAACAAGTTTGATTATGCCAAACCCTAACCTGCTTATAGTGGTCACTTGCAGGTTGGGTCACAAATTGCCACCTTTATCTGCCCTTTCTCTAATGATGACTTCTTGCCTCTACATTAACCAAGGCTGCTTCAAATTCTTTTTTCACATGCTGATAGCTTCTAAGTTGGTTGTTTAATGTTCTTTTGCAATTAGTGGTTTATTTCTTTCATCTTGAATCAAATCCATTCAAATGTTTTGCATGTTCTTATCTTTATGGTTCTCAATTTATGGCCCTAATCCAGCTTCGTCATCCAATAACCTGATCCATACAACACTATTGGGCTTATAGTCATCAGCCTTTTGCAAGTGTTAAAGATGTCCAATGATCTAACCCTTTGCTACATTGAGCAATGGTTCTATTTTAAATGTTTGTTTATCTATATCTATTGTTATATGTAAGAAATATGCGGTAGCAAAAGTCATGTCCCCCGATGGAGCTATTTGTGGCCACCTATAATTGTTGATTTCTATTTCAATTTCCATAGAATTACACTCCATATACCTTATTTTAGCTCTGACCTTAAACCATTCTAAAGCACTCATTTCAGTTCTATTTGAGGGTAGCAAAAGAAGAAACAGGCAACTCCTTGTCATTGCCAATAAGTCCATCTTCATAATTTGTGAAATTGAGTTTCTTTTTTGTGCTGACCAACCCCAACTGAAATTTCTGTTTTCACACATTTCAATTCTTATCAGTTATGACATTTGCTGAGTTTTTGAAAAATCAACCATGATAATGTAGATTTCTTCATAAGTCAAATGATTCTCTGAATTTTTTGATAATTATCAAATCAATATTCTTAAAGTCCAAGTGTGTTGGCTGGCTGGATTGGTGCCGTTGACTGCCACCATAATTTTTTACTGGTTGTCCATGGCCTAAGATTCACTTCTTAACCATGTGACTGTCGAGTACATATTTAGTGGCACTCTCAATTTTACATGAATCAGCTTGGTCACGTAATTGAGTCAAGGTTGAATCTTGTTTTGGCACAGAAAAAAAGAGAGAATGGGTCGCTGCTTAAGTTGCCAAGATGTGAAGCACAATTTTAAAAATTCCATGACATGATTACGGAGGCATGAATGCATGATGCTAAAAGAGCACTAAAAAATAATCTGAGAATAGAAATTCAAGACTTCCAATTGGCAAAGAGATGGATCATGTCATGAAACAACTTTTCATTTCAGTGCTTGGTCCACTGTGAGTCACAAGCTTAAATTGAATTCATTATAAAAGGGCATCCCTTTCTGACATCTTGTTTTTTTGTGCTGTATGCTTTCTTGCCATCGCTGAAAATGTGACGCCCTTTTTTCATTGTCTTCTTGACCTCCATGTCAACCACTGATTTGTTTTACTACTACGTTATGAAAGCAGGGATCAGTATAGTGGTGTTCATACTATTTTTGGACTGTTCTTTGAAACCTGCTCCCTAGATGACTTTCATTTTTTATCACTATAAATATTGTGCTCCTTCTGACTTGCAACCTTAGGCTACACAGTTCCAAGTTAACTGGATGATTGAATGACCTTCCCTGTTTGTTGGTCCAATTGGTATTTAACTAGGAATCATTCCGTGCAAGTCCTGCTTTTCATAAACTCTGTTGCATGGGCTCATTTAATTCAAGACGTCAAGTAAACCAATCTAATTAGAACCAAGACATTACTAGATCATACAAATTAATGTGTATGTATAGTATCATATATGCTAACCAGATTAAGATATTGTATGTACAATATTTTTAACCTAAACTGGGATTTAGATGACTTAATCCTACGATCTTGTCGGCTCGAAGTTTCAAACCCTTCTCTCGTGCTGCCCCTAATTGTCTAATGAGTCTCAGCTCTGCCTTGTGGTCCCTTGGTACCTTATGGTTGCCACTCTTTAATCCCTCAGGGTTGATGACTCCTGCTGTCCCTCAGCTCCTTTGGGCTTTCATGAGTTGTCACTTTCAGCCTCTCAGGCCCTCACACTCTCATGACGTTATTTGTTCTTACTTCTATTTTTCTTTTTTCTTTTTTCTTTTTTTGGGAAACAAAGCATTTTACTGATTTGAACTTGTGGTCTCTAGGTAAATTGAGAACCAAATTGAACCAATGAGATTGCGATTTGTGTTTTTTGTTTGGCTCCAACTTATAATTCTGATTGATCCTGTTTTGGTTATAGTTCCAAAAACAGGGAACTGATTGGTATCAGATTGTTTCTTGGTAGGCTGCTAATATAGACCAAACAGTGTCTAAAGCAAACTTCAACCCCTCCAACTTTTGGGATTTGCTTCCTTTTTAATTCTTGCACCTCACTTTTAAAGTATTTTTTTTGGTTAAATTGTAAACTTTTTACATGCTTTCAGAATTTTGTGAATGATCATTATATATGGCAAATAATGAATCTGCAATCATCCAATCTTTTATGCTGAGATCATGACATGTTTTTGCATTTGGCATTCAGCACTTTATTTTGATTTTTTTTTTTTTAATCTTATGGTTTCACCCCTTTTCTTCTTGTCCCCAGATGCATACTTGTAGCAGCTATCTTTAGTATAACCATACCATCTATGCATATTCTCTTATGTCTTCCTGCCAAGGAACAAGCTATATATGACATATTTTTTCTACTTTGAAAGTCTCTTCTTTCTTGTCTTCTCTTCTGTCTTTAAATATGCGTATGTGATTGCTCACAGGCAACAATGGACCCAAGTGCTTGTTCTCCAATCACATTCGTTTCTTCTGCCCTTTGTCCACCTTATATCCTCTCCTATCCTCTACTTCTCATGATGGAACTATTTAAGTTAGCACTTGCTGACATTCTCTTGCTTAGAATTTCTTAAAGTTTTTCACTTGGTGCTATGAACACTACCAATCAAACAGTGGATTTGAAATGTTTTCTGGGCATTGAGAAATATGCCTATCAAATCTTTGAGGGTAGTTTGTCGACATTACATTTCTTTTTTCTTATTGTCAAGTCCACTATTCAGGGGAAAAAAAGGCATCTTTGTAATATCCTTAAGCTATACTTCTCTCATACTTGTATGCTAATTTATTCCTCCAGAACTACTTATGAAATAATTTAACAGCATCAATTGGCTTTCATATTTTTGCTTTTTGATATTCTCACTGCATTTCTAGCACTATTTTTTCCTGCATCTGTAAGAGTGGTAACCATCACAATTCTCCTTGGGTTCTAGTTATTTCATATCTGGTCTTTGTGACTTGCAATTTGGTCTCATTAATATAACCACTACCTAGTTGCTTTGTCTTGTTTAAGTATTAGTGTTCTAGGAGGCAGACCCATATTTTTTCTCTTCTGTTGACTTATTTATTTCACTACTTATTCAATTTGATTCCAGGACTCTTCTTTCTTGTCGTGGCAAGTGGGTTATTTTATGTTGCTTAAAACAGATGTCTCAGCTTAACCTTGCATTTACCTAGTATATCTGCTATTTATTTACTCATTTATATGTATGAGTCAATTATGCATGTACAGCTGTAGGTATGAGCTAGTTGTAACAACAATGTATTGTTCCTTTTTAAAATAGTTTCCATTAACGTATTGTTGCTTTTTAAATAGTTTCCATTCTCATAACAAGGGCTACATTTACTACCATAATTCTTTTCGTCCTCACAATGTCCATTTATGTAAATTCGTCTCTCATTTATCTTTTCTACTCTTGTATAAAATATAAAACACTCTTTTAATCTTTGTTGCACGTGTTTGCCTGCTTTGGTTGTGATGAGTTTCAGTATTCATGCAACTAGCTATTTCATCAAGAACTCTATTGATAATAAATATGATTTACTGTTGATGTGGGACTCAAGGGGTCAGGGATGCATGTTTGCAGCAGTATGGAATCTAGGTTCTTTAGAAGGGCTTAATGGTTTAGTTTTCTGCTGCAAGATGGATGATGGATCTGGACAGATCCACATTTTATGGGGTAAAGAAGAAGCATTTCTGGTCATAAGGATAAATAGAAGTTGAAACTGGAATCTAGGGATGGGATGTGATAGAGTGCGCTTGCAAGGTTTTGAAGAGACTTCATGATCAGATGAATAAGCATAAAGGTTATGGTGTTGCATCAGCTTCATGTAGTGCACGGATTTGAGGGGTTTAGGTGGATCAAAGTGGGTGAACAAAGTGGTTAAGGTTCTATGAAGTATGGAATTGATAGGACTTTTGGGGATGTCTACAACTCTACTTGTAAAAGTAATGCAGCATTCTGTAGTCAGAAAACAAATCAAAAAGTAAGTTCAGAACTAACTTATGGCGCAATAACAATCAAACCAGAGAAGAAAAGAGAGAGATAAATAAGAAGAAAAGAACTGGAGGGAGAGAGTGAGAGAGGGGAGGAGAAAGAAACTGTACCACACCTATCCACTTGATCTCTATCTCAAAGTAACAAAAAAATTTATCCGAAATTAGTAACTTTTTGTAAACCCCTCATTAAAGAAACTAAGACATCTTGGGAGTATTGTTTCCTAGTCTTAAAATGATTGGCAACTTACATGTTATGGCCATAGGACAACAGAATTTGACTCAAAGAAATTTCAATTGAACAAAAAGTTTAAAACGTCATAATATGAAAAATATAATAAGCTTCTTAAAATGTTGATATGACTGTATACTTGTAAATTTGGGTAAAAAATAATCATGACTTGATTCTTAGGCTTATTGGCGATTCAATTTGAAGAGACATCCAAGAATATCATGGGACTGAAACTTATTAGTATTTGGTTTCTATATCATATTTCCTAAATGATGGAAATCCTAGGAATCATGAAAACTTGTGACAGACTAAAAAGATCCTCAGAAGATATGATATAGTATATTAGTGGATGTGGGGAACCATCGATAACTACTACTTGGTTTTCTACTGGTCCTCCCATTGGTTTGCTGCATTTGCATGCATTCTTCTTATGTAGACATTCCCAACCTTCTGCATGATCATGGGACCATGGAACCTAGTTTTGGATAATGTTAACGAGTAAAAAGGCTAACCTGGTCCTTGCACAAAAAAGCTTAAATAAGTAAACTAGGCACAAAGCAAGAAGATTAGGTAATCTTCTCTGGTTTGCTTTCATACTTTTAAAACTGAACTTTAACATCTAATGCACAAAGCAAGAATTACTCATTTTCTAAAATAGACCTGAATCAACATAAGCTGCATTGATATATGCATTTTTTATAGGGACACATCAATGGATGTTTCAATGATGTTACAATCTGAAATTGTTTCTTGGTGAAGAAAAATGAAAAAAGGGAATCTGTCTTTGAAGCCTTGTTGCTACTTGGATTTGGATAAACAGTGAGATCTCTAAAATGGTTCTGTCTTCTTTTTCAGTGAACTTGAATTATTAAACCGTTTGACCATGGATCATCATCTATCAACTGTGGAAGTCAATGTTGTCAAGGAACTTGTGAAGATCAAATGCAGTTTATAAATCAACCATTTGGGCACAAATAACACTGACAGTCAACACATTAAAGATGGATGATGTGCATGTATTTATTTAAAAACTTTAACACTAACTGATATGCATCAAAATGGTTTCAGTTTAGGCTTTGTTATTGTTGTTTTTGTAATAGTAACTGACATGCATGTTTGTGCTTTCTTTTTTTTAAAGAAAAAAACACCTTTTGTCTCCTTTAATCATTTGTTGGATAATTTCATGAAAATAATGTCAAGGCATTGCTTTCACATTCTGTAGATGTAAGCATGTAAAATAACTAATTCCTGTTATCCCATCAATTATGGTTAGCTGGTTGATTCTACCCTGTCATATTTGTTTATTAAGATTGCATCCTCCAAATTAGGAAGTGTCTCCTTAGTTCGTTGTACTTATGCCATCCTTTTTTTGTCTTTTGACATCCACATTACTTTTTCTGACTTAGATAATGCCGCGTATCCTTGGTGTTTACACAATATGATCTATTTTCATTTTACTCAGTTTCAACCTTTTGTTTTAGCAATAATGCCTGTAATAGTTCTAAATTTGGCCTGAATTCTTAGTCTTGGGCCCTGATAGGATTCATTAAAGAAGAATTCAGCTTAATTCATGTTTCAAATGCATCTGCTGTTGATTGTGTCATTATTATTGATCTTTCTTTTGATTGCTTAAATTGTTATGCTATCTTTAAAGTGTTTGTTTCCATTTAATGGGGAGCATGCTCCTTCCTAGTCTGTATATACTCTATGCAATTTTCTCTGTTTGTTTTTGTCTGAGTGGATCCCTCTTTTGTTTTGACATTTGATAACATTAACTGCAATTTATCAGGTGGGACCTACACCTGCTCTGGTTAAGGCTGAAGTGCCATGGTCTGCTCGAAGAGGCACTCTTACAGAGAAAGAACGGGTTCTAAAAACAGTAAAGGGGTAATTAATTTGATTGTTTAGTTTAGCCTGCTGGCACATGTTAATCATATGAGTTTTTTGTTTTAAGGTTTTAATTTTGAAGATGGATTTGTATGTGACCCTAAGTCTAACTACTACTAGCGACTTTTGGTTTTGCACCGCTTATTCCTCCTTGAATCCATCTTCTCTTGGTTATACATGATACATATATTTCTTCCCTCCCTTTTTTATATGATTTTGTTTATATCTGTTCGATCTGATTAGCAGAAGTAAGATGATATGAATGGAACTTCGTTTCTGATATTCTATTATTTATTTTTAATGCAGTATATTGAACAAGCTGACGCCAGAGAAATTTGATGTTCTCAAGGGCCAACTGATTGATGCTGGAATCACAACACCAGATATTCTTAAGGTTTTCATGTTTCCCATAATTCTTGTTCAGTTGCTTTTCTGTTTTCATTTTTCTCAGAATTTTTGCGCAGTTGCTTTTCAAACAGTTGCTACCCTCAAAATTTTTTTATTAAGACACAGTAATGATGCAGGATGTCATTACACTCATATTTGAAAAGGCCGTTTTTGAGCCTACCTTCTGTCCCATGTATGCTCAGTTGTGTTCTGATCTGAATGAGAAACTCCCTCCATTCCCCTCTGAAGAACTGGGTGGGAAGGAAATCACTTTCAAGCGTGTACTCTTAAATAATTGTCAGGAGGCATTTGAAGGTTCTGACAATCTGAGAGCTGAGATTAGAAAGTTGACAGGCCCTGACCAAGAAATTGAGCGTAACGATAAAGAAAGAATGGTGAAGCTCCGCACACTTGGTAACATCCGCCTTATTGGTGAGCTTCTAAAGCAGAAGATGGTGCCAGAGAAAATAGTGCATCATATCGTCCAAGTATGTAGATCAAACTTTTCTGTCTCTTAACACCGATTCTTTTACATTTTTTGATTGGGCCACTGTTTTTAAGAATGTCTGACACAGTTACTGTTAGCAGGAGTTATTGGGGCATGATGGGAAAACTTGCCCTGCTGAGGAAAATGTTGAGGCAATCTGTCAGTTATTCAACACCACTGGCAAGCAGTTGGATGAAAGCCTCAAGTCCCGTCGTTTTAATGATGCCTATTTCAATCGGCTGAAGGAGCTCAGACTGAACCCTCAGCTTGCGCCACGACTTAGGTTTATGGTCCGTGATGTCCTTGACCTCCGTGCTAACAACTGGGTCCCCCGACGCGAAGAGGTAATGTTCTCCCTTCTGTGGAGGCATCGTACTGGTCTCAGCTCATAGCAGTCCATTTGAATTATAAAATATTTTATTTTTGAACCTGTGAAAGGTCATGTTTTTTTGAATGTGTTCAAAAAAATAATTTTATATTCTCAAAAATTAGGTGATATTCATTTTTTTAGCTTTTCAAGTTTTTGTTAATTTTCTGAGCATTTTTGCTGTCTTGGTTTTGCAGCTGAAGGCAAAGACCATCACTGAAATTCATAGTGAAGCAGAAAAGAATCTTGGGTTGCGCCCTGGAGCAACTGCAAACATGAGAAATGGTCGTGGTGCTGGTGCTTTAGGAGGCCTCAGTCCTGGTGGTTTGCTTATAAACCGACCTGGAACTGGAGGTATGATGCCTGGGATGCCTGGAACAAGGAAGATGCCTGGAATGCCTGGGCTGGATGGGGACAACTGGGAAATTCCACGGAGCAGATCCATGCCAAGGGGAGAAGCTAATCGTTTCTCGAGTCCTTCAGTTGGGAAGCCATCACCCATCAATTCTAAGCTATTACCTCAAGGTAGTGGTGGCCTGATAACTGGTAAAACTAGTGCATTGCTACAGGGCAGTGGTCCTCCAGCTCGTCCTTCTAGCCTTGTTTCAGGTCCAGTAGGTTCTCCATCTCAGAATGCTCGGGCCTCAAAACCTCTTTCACAAGTGCCACCATCTGTGATCCCAGACAAAACAATGGCTGCACCAAGGTTAGATCCTAACGAATTACATAAGAAGACTGTTGCCCTTTTGGAGGAGTATTTCCACATTTGCATACTAGATGAAGCACTTCAGTGCGTGAAGGATCTGAAGAGTCCTGAATACCACCCAGAAGTCGTCAAGGAAGGCATCAATCTTGCTTTGGACAAGGGCCAGTCTTGTGTTGATCTTGTTGTCAAGCTTTTTGAGTACTTGTTGGCTCAGAAGGTTCTCACACCAAGGGACTTGGGGACTGGCTGTTTGCTTTATGGGACAATGCTGGATGATGTTGGTATTGATCTGCCAAAAGCACCAACTTATTTTGGTGAAGTGCTGGGCAAACTGATTCTTAATGGTGGTCTTGGTTTCAAGGTAGTGGAGGAAATTCTGAAGAAAGTTGAAGATTCCAGGTTCCAGTCAGCAATGTTTGATGGTGTGTTGAAGACCATCAACAAAACGGGCCCCAATGGTCAGGCAGTGTTGGACAGACTGGCAGCTGACATCAAATCCTGCGAAAGCCTGCTTTCTTAAATTTAGCTCTATTGGCTGTACACCTAGTTGCTTCCCTCAGCCATCTGTTACTTTGATCAAACAAATATTCCGTTGTTCTTTTCTCCCTTTTTTCATTCCTTTGTCTTTCCTCTGTTTTTTCTTTGAGGTAAGCAACTCATAATACAATTATAAGTGGTCTGTGAGGAACATTTAATTCTTGAGTTGTATATTTCTGTGAGGTCACATGAATGCTTATTATTTTATTCAAGATGATGTGAAAAAATGCCATGGATTTTGGCCTTATGCTCATGGCTAATTTTGCATGTAAAATCCAGGTGATGCATGCCTGTCTTTATGTGGTGTCATCACCTTTTTTTAATTTTTTGTGAATAAGCAGTTCATCCGAATTACCAGTCAGTCTGCTTTGAATCAATACAGATCTTGAAAACCTGAGTGGCGGAGTTACCTCAGATTACAAGACTTGCGAGTTCTATTCCTCTTTCCTCCTATTGTTTGTGGGAGGCTCTATGAATTGGAAATCGGAGTACTTTAAAAATGGCGTCTCTCGGATTGAGCTGCTGTCTTATCTGCTTCATGAGGTTTAGCGCCCTGAGAATTGTGCATTTTTCTTTTGCATACTTTTGAAAACCCAGCAGAGTTAAGATAGGGAATGCTTCCATGAAAATCTGGATATTAAGTGATGTGAGGCTCCTTTTTTTTATACCCCTGCAGTGCATTGCATTGGGGGTCCTATTTTCTTCTCCCATGCCGCATTGATGTCCATTTCTGGATGATTTCTCTCTTTCCAGCGCGCACTTGTTCAAATGGCCCGCGCCAATGGAATATGGTCATCAAGCGAAAGCTTTTGGAGGGGAACGACGGGGGAGGCCATCATCAGTGCCAAGCGAAAGCTTTTGGAGGGGAACGCCGGGGAAGGCCATCATCAGTGCCAAGAGTCGGGAGCTGGGCCTAATGGGCGAGAGCCGACATTCCGCAGTTCTCACGCGCGCACATGTGGTGCAGCCAAAAAATCTTGTTGCATGTGCACATAGATCAATCATAGTGCGCCTCATGCACAAAATCTTTTCCATTCTTTTATCAATCTACGCTAGAGGATCTGCCCTCTATGGGATGCCGATAGGTGGTGGGCATGGGTCGAGCCAAATTGAGGACAATGAAAGTCTTTATGCATTGTATGCGGTACAGGATGAGCGCATGCAATAAGGACATTATCGTTTTTTCTGCACCATACGCGCAACCACACGCTAGTGCACGCATGCGGATCAATCATCGCGCACACCGCGCACGGTGCACAAAGAATTTTTTGAGGACAAAACATAATTCAAGACATTGAACGATTTGGATCTAAACTTGGCCAAGGAATAACTTGCTCAGGCCTAACCGATGGGACTTTGTTAAGGCCTAGGCTTGGCCGAGTCAGCTTGGGCTTATATAAAATAAAAGTATACACATAATTTACTAAAGGAAAAGCCTTTATGCACTGGCCTCCGATGCATAAAGCACGCACTGGCTGCATGGATTGATCATCTGTGCGTGCCAACGCGTATGCGGAGCGAAAGAAGGCTCAATGGGCCTTCGTATGTACGTCGGCATGCGTGGACGATCAATCCATATGGCCGATGCGTGTTTTATGCATCGAAGGCTGGTACACAAAAACCACTACAAGAAAAAATGACTTTGACGAATTAATTCATCGTAGTACGTACAAAAGTCAACTTTCCTTTACTAAACCCAATCAGGAGTTGGAATGGTTAAAAATAACTCTCAATGCACTCCCATTGCCTTCCAATCCTGCCTAACACATACAAGTATAATCAAACCGGGCCTATTATCTATGAGCTTAGGAAAAGTCTTGCTACATCGGGTGCGGTGCGGCAGAAACTTTACCGTCTTGATAATTAATGCGCTGTGCATGCTAAAAACAAAAAAAAATATTTTTAGCAAACATGTACGTATACATCGTGTGCCAATGGTCGGATGCAATGCGTGTAACTTGCATCGCACTGCTCACGCGCATCGCATCCGTACCTTGTGGACTAGAAAAAAATGAGGTCTAGGTTTTGAGCCTAGCTAGGATCGGCCCACGGTTATCCTGACGATGAAAAAGTCTTTATACACCACCTTCAGTGCAACAAGTCCTATGTGGACTGCATCGCCCCTCCTTATTGGTCCACGTGGATCCAACATGGCCTAACGCTGCCGGATGGGAGAGCAAGGATACGATGTAACATTTTGATCGTGACATCCATTAAAAGCCATTCAACCTTATTTTGAAGGTGGTGTACAGACGAAAATGCCCTTTTCCTCCAACGTATTTCTTTTCTTCTACCCGCCAGTTTGCTTGGATTATATCCGATGAAAAACTCTTTCCGATTCTAAACCATTCTTCCTCACTCTGACTTTCGGTTGTAAGGAATTAGTCCAAGGTTTGAGCAAGATTCTCCTTCCTCGCTCTGAAAGTTTGGTCTAAGGATTTCGTTCTGTTTCCATTGGTGATATAAGCTTCTTCGTTGCTCAAAAAAAGTGCTCGAAAAAGTCTTCTAATTTTGGCCCAAAGAAAATATTTCTGCTTGGAGGCTAGAATATCTAACTACTGAAGACTTCATTAACTTCAAGAGAAAATGTCATCCCCTAAAGGAAGTAAAAAGCTTTTGTTTACGTATCTTTTTATAGTTCCTTTATTACACCAATTGTTTTGGTCGTTAGAGGAAGTTAATGCATTAGGAAACCGTTTAATACTCATGTAGCATCCCTAGCATGTTATGACAATCGGAGTTATAACTTAGTCCACTAGTGTACCTTTAGTTTCATGTTTTTATGCACGAATGTCATACTCTTTTAACTAAGGTATTATACCTTCTGAACTAGGGTGTCATAATAGTATTTTGGCCGACATCAAGTGTTATACGATGAACCTATAGCTTCGATGGCGTAGTTTATTAACTAGGATGTCTTAAGTCTTTGACTGCATTGTCATAATGTTTTTTCGGCCCGTAACACGATCCTTAGAGCTTTCATGGTATGTCATGACACCCTGGGAGCCATTATTCAGACCATAGACGGCAGGTATTTCTGGTATTAGGGGTTTGAACATAAAACCTTAACGTTTTATGAATGAGTATCATATTTCTTTAACTAGGGTATATCGTAGGGTTGTAACTACAGTATCGTAATACTTTTTTGGCCCATAACATGATCCCTATAGCTCCCTTGGCATGTTACGACACCCGGAGAGTCATAACTTGGTCCACTAGAAAAGGGTATTGATAATAGGAGGGGTTAATACCTTTAGTTTCGTATCCTTTGTTGTTTTTATGCACAAATGTCATACTCTTTTAATTAGGGTATTATAACTTCTGAACTTGGATGTCATCATAGTTGTTGCCCAAATGTAGCAACCCAAGAGGGGGGTGAATTGGGTTATAAAATAAGTTGATTACTATGCAAGTATGTGTTTAAACCCTAATTTTGATTTGCAGCGGTGTAGTGGAGTGCACAGAATGATAACAGTAGAGAATCAAACAACCACAAACACACAGAAGTTTATAGTGGTTCGGTGCCAAACTCAGCACCTACATCCACTCCCCAAAACCTATGGAAATTTCACTAATCGTATAACAATGATTACAACATCTAGCCAAACCAGGCTAGCCCTCTTGTTTATACGGCACAAGGTAGCTAAAAACCCCTAGCCAAACCAGGCTAGTCCTCTTGTTTCACGACACAAGGAAGCCAAATCCCCTAGCCAAACCTAGGCTAGTCCTCTTGTTTTAAGGCACAAGGAAGCCCAAAAATAATCAGGGTTAACACTAACCCTTTTACAAGAACGAAAGGAATGATAAAGAGAAGCTCCCACAATGAGCAAATATTCAGAGTATACTTTACAATTTTTGAAGCAATAAACCCAGCAATAAATGAACGAGATCGAAGTAGCTGAAGTCTTGATTGCTTGAAAGGCTTCAAAGATCCGGACGACTTTTTGGAGCAATGAATAAACTTGAATGCACAGCAACAACCACTCAACAATATGCAATATGAGCTCTTTTTTGGATTTTCTTTCTCTTTTAAAAACTCTTTTTTAGAATCGTCATGGTGCACTTCAAATCCCACCTTTTTATAATCATCCAACAAGAAAAGATCCGTTAGATACATTAGGAACAAATAGAAATAAAAATGGGAAGAAAATATAACCGTTATAAATGTTTCCCTTAAGCATTGAATGCTGATCTCCATTTGAGGAAGGAAAAGCACTGCAAATATTCAAAAATCCAAAAGTTAAGTGTAGATTAGAATAGCAATAGAGAGAGAGTAAGAGAGGAAAAGCAAACTCAAGAACTCAGGCGGTAGTTGGCTAGAAATAACTTCAGGCAGCTGAATCCAAGAAACCATTCGGCCAAGATTTAAGCAATAACCCTCAGCTAGCTAGTCAGCTAGCTCACGAGAGAGGCCACAGTTAAAAAAGACGTCCAGAGGCAGCTCTTTAGATAGCTAAAATGGTTGCGAGTTAGCTCTCCAGCTAACTAACAGCAAAAGCAATGGCCAGGATAAAAGGTGCAGAACACTTAGTTAGCTCACCAGCTAACTAAACAATCGATAGTTAGCTCTCCAGCTAACTAAAACTTTAAGGCTCTCAGCTGCAGGAATGAAAGAAAACGTGGAGTTAGCTCAGCAGTTAGCTAAATGTTAGCCAGTTAACTCACTAGCTAACTAATTTTAAGAACAGTATAGAAATCGCCCAGCTTAGTTAGCTCTCCAGCTAACTAACGAAAAGATAGCTAAATTTCCAGTTAGCTAAGCAGAGAAAGCAAACGACCAGTGGAGAGAGGGAGTTAGCTCTTCAGCTAACTAAAATTTCAAATCGCATGGCCACACGTTTACCTGTAAAAATAGTTAACTAACCAGTTAGCTCCAGGATAAAATAGTTAGCTAAGTAGTTAGCTAAAGGAACCGCCAGCTAGCTAGAAGATCTGGCAGCTAGCTCAGCAATTAACTAGAATTTAAGACAATTCGGCCAGGTAACTGGAGTTAGCTAAAAATGAATTTCAGTTAGCTACCAGGGCACCACGAGCTAGCTAACCAGCTAGCTAGAAAAAGAGGGTGTTCGGCCAACATACTAAGCGTGAAGATTAGTTAGCTGAGGGATCTCCGACTAGCTAATAAGCTAGCTAACCAGCTAGCTAGAATACAATGACGTTCGGCCCAAGCACTGTGAATGTTTCCCAGTTAGCTGAACATCGTGCCAGTTAGCTAAATGGAATAACAAGCTAGCTAACCAGTTAACTCTCAAGCTAATAAAGATATTCAAAGCAAATTAAATGAGGTACTTTCTTACCAATGAAATTTTACACGCAGATACTTACTTGCAAAGCAACCGAACTTCCCTGTATCAAGCTTAGAGTTGCCTAACTGTTTTGTAATCATCAAAATCAATCTGGGGTCAACAATAGTATTTCGGCCTACATCAGGTGTTATACCATGACCTTATGTTATTGATTGTAGATATGCTTTGATGAGTCATCGGATGATGAAGCTCGCAGAGATAGCCTCCATATATGAAAATGCATTTAATTTAGTGAAGGATGATCTAACACCATTATTCAAAAGAGCTGTGGATGCTAATTGCGCAGCTAAGGCAAGTATGCAACTTGTAATTCAAGATCCTGAGCATATTAGGATGAAAGGTTATCCAAGAGAGAGCAGATTAAAGAGTGGAGTCGAGAAAAAGTTAAAGAGATCAAGGAAAAATATTGACAAGGCATCCGTTGATGCTCCTCCAATGCAAAATGAAATAAGAGTTGGTTCAAGCAACAAACAGACTTGTATGCAGACAACTAACGCCGAACAGGATATGGAAAGAATTATACCATCTTCCGATACATTGTTGGACGAGTTTGATGCTTATGCATTAAGTCAATTAATACAGGAGAATATATAAAAATTTACTATACCCAAGTTTCCATGTTACTACACCATAGTTGTAAAAATACGATCTCTCAAAAAAGTTTACTACACCCAAGTTTTCATATTATGACACCATTGTTGTATGAATACGACACCCCAGTTATAGTTTACTTCATCCAAGCTCTTTTTTTGGCCGATTTCCTTCTGGGTGTCATAAGTTTCTTCTCTAGTGTTCATTTTAAGCATTGGTATCGTAGGTTTATAACTAGGATGTCTTAGCTGTAAATATAGGGTGTCGTAGCTCTTTTTTTTTGCCAGTTTCCTTCTGGGTGTCGTAAGTCTCTTCTCCAGCATTCATTTTAAGCACGGGTGTCATAGATTTGTAACTAGGGTATCTTAGCTATAAATCTAGGGCGTTATAACTCTTTTTTCGGCTAGTTTTCTTCTGGATGTTATAAGTCTCTTCTCAGCATTCATTTTAAGCATGTGTATCGTAGGTTTGTAACTAAGGTATCTTAGCTATAAATCTAGGGCATCGTGGCTCTTTTTTTGGTCGATCTTCTTCTGGGTGTCGTAAGTCTCTTCTCCAGCATTCATTTTAAGCATAGGTATTGTATGTTTGTAACTAGGGTGTCTTAGCTATAAATCTAGGGTGTCGTAGCTCTTTTTTTAGCCGGTTTCCTCATGGGTATCGTAAGTCTCTTCTCCAGCATTCATTTTAAGCACGGGTGTCGTAGGTTTGTAGCTAGGGTATCTTAGATGTAAAGCTGGGATGTCATGGCTCCTTTTTCGATCATTTCTTTTTGGGTGTCGTAAGTCTCATCGCTAGCATTTCTTTCAATCATGGGTGTCATAGATTTGTAACTAGGGTGTCTTAGATGTAAATCTAGGGTATCATCACTGATTTTCGATTAATTTCCTTTCTATGATGTCGTTAGTCTGGAATGTCATTGCTGTTCGACACCCCATTTCTCATCCTATGACACTTGAGATTTAAAATGACGATATCGTAGGAAAACTATTACGAAATCCCAGAACAAAAAATAGGACACCCGAGCTTTAAAATGACGACAACCGAGCAAAAACTCTTCTGGCAGAAATTGAGGACATCCCCGAAAGGTTGTTACGACACCCAAGTTCTCACGTTACAATACCACATTTGTAACATTACAACACTCCGGTTTGAACATTATGACATCCCGGTTGAAAACTTAAGGGACTCAAAATTTTTGATATCCATGTAAAGCACCATGACATCCATATAAAAAAATAAATATTTATTCATTCCTTAATAAAAAAATTACATCAATTCTGAAACACTATCATTATGAACAAATGACATCAAATTTGTAGCACTATCTTTATGAAAAATTATATAAAATTTAAATTAATAAAGTCTAAAAAACTCAAAAAGATTTTGAAGCAATATCGACGATCTTTTGGTTGAGGCCTTCTTTCAATAGCCTTGTTGCTAATTATCGCCGGTAATCTCTGATATCATCATCCATGAAATTTATCTTCAAATCAGAATTGTCCCAATGAGCAAGGTATTCCATGTACTTCAGACAGTAGAGGCCACAATCCAGTGATCCAGAAGGTTGACTTAGGCAATCTAAAATTTCTTTCATTGGCCATTTCTTAACCTCTTCCATATCGCACAAGATATGGAAAATCGACCCAAGAAATTTCTGCCATTTCTTCGCATCAATCTTGTACTTGGCGTTGCATTTCAATGAATTAATGTGCATCAACACCCTTCTTTCCATGCCAACCGCAACTAGGTTCCAGTGCGAATTTTTCGAGTTAATGATGGAGAAAAGAAATGGAAACTAGAACTTTTCTTCATTGCTAACTCTATCAAAGATCAATGACCCAGATGATCCAGCGAGTTCTTCAGTAAGAGATGTTCAATTATTCAGACACAAATCGGATGTTATAATAGATGCAATGATGCACATATGATATCGTTATGAATGCTTTGTCCAGTTCATCTTCAAAAATTCTGTCCGACATTAATTATCTGGCAATGCAATGTAAACCGATTAATAAAAAATAATGTGATGTTATTCTAAAATCAATATAAACAATATCCACTGAGATACGTACATCATCTATTATCATATCTTTGGCAAGAAGATCGTTAAGACTTTTTCTTCTAATGCCGCCATCTGATTGATTTGTGTACATGATATCGTCATTAAAATGCTGAAGCATAAAAGATATTAGGCAACTTAGAATATGAAATAGAATACAAAATAAAAATAATTCAAGAAAATCACTTACTCGCTAGACCTTTCGCTCAAAAACTATGAGATCAAAATATCTTATTTCAGATTTTGTAGTGCCCACTTGCTTCGATGATTTTTTAGGACGGCCTGTTTCATAAGAGTCCCCTCTGAACTTGGAGGCCTTGTGTTTCTGAGCTCCTTTTTAACCTTCTTAATAAGCAAGGGTATTGCTTCAGAGAATTGTATGTCCCCTTCATCGGTCTTAGGCTCAGAGGTGATGATTTTATTATCATAGGACATAGGGGTGAGGATTATTTCCTCAGACTTAGACTCCTCTTGTTCGTCCATAAAATGACCCTCCCCCATCGTCTCCTTCCTCCTCTCCTCTAGTTTATCTGCCATCCTGGGCTCCTCTTGCCCCTCCAAGGACTGCCCCTCCATCTTCTCATCCCTCCTTTCTTCATCCTTATCTGCAATCCTGAGCTCCTCTTGGCCCTCCAAGGACTGCCCCTCCTCCCTCTTCTCCTCTCTCCTTTCCTCCTCTTTATCTGTAATCCTGGGCTCCTCTTGGCCCTCTAAGGACTGCCCTTTCTTCCTCTTCTCCTCATTATTTGCAGTGCTCTCCTGTCTGTGCAATGATTTGAGGAGGTCTTTAGCTATGGCAAGCATGTGCGAAATATCATTGAGTTGATTCTTAACACAGCCCAGTTCAATCCTCAACTCCACACAGCTTGCACAGATTTCTGTTGGATCAATGGACGCTACTGTCTGTGGAGTGAGAAGCCACTGCTCTTGTGCTATAGGTACAGTAGCACCCTTCAATTGCAAGACAAGATGATAAACTAAAGGATTAAAAAATTTAAATTAAATAATTTTAAAAATTATAATGTTACAATGGAAAATAGTTACGATATCCCAAAATAAAATTACAACACCCAAGTTCCCATATAACGACACCATAGCTAAACATTACTAATATCAGAGGAAAAAATTTTATGACACACAGTTTTAACATTACGACACTGGTTTTAACATTATAACATCCCGATTGAAAACTTAAGAGACTCAAATGTAAAATTACATCGTAAACTTACCAATTCGTCAGGCTGCATGTTGGCAACCTGAACAGTCTGCACCTTCAATTGGCTGTCATACTATTTCAACAACCAAGGTAGTTTATTAGGATATTCTAGGGCTCTTATTAAGTTATGTTCGAGGAACCATGCCTGAACATAATAATTTTGTGATATAAAAAAATAAAAGATATATAAAAAAAAGATAATTACAATACTTATTTTGCATATCAATATTCCTTACCACCAGCGCTGTTAAGCATTCGAACAGGGTAGGCTACCTCCTAACTTTGTTCCCTCTCTTTGACTCGCTAGCTCCTGAGATCGCAAGCAAGCAGCAACTTCTGGGAGACCCAAAACGATCAACTCCTTGATTGCGGAAGCTCAGTTGATCCTCTCCAGTTGAGTTAAATCATCCAAGTATTGGATAAGATATCGTGGACATGTCTGATTAGACTTTGGAGCCAAAAACATTGCAAACATGTAGGTGATCCAAAGTCTAACTGTGTCCTCGACATCCTCCTATTTCTTGGATGATTGGAGTCCATTTATTAACTTCTCCAACCCCTTTTGGCGAATATCTAACATCCGGCCAAATAGTCTGAATAACATTCTGTTATACAATTGGCAGGACGTGTCGATCTTCCTTTCATGAGCTGAAAGACCCAAAATCAATGCGACTTCATCGGCACTAAAAATGATTGCCTTGCCATAGAAAATAAACTCCTCACATCCATTGTGACATCATATTATGTCTGCTAGCAGTCGACCATCGGCTGAGAATGGCTGCATATCGACGAAGGCACCAAATGGGATCCTTCGGATAACTTCTATATGTAGTGTATTAAGCCTCATCTTTCAAACTTTTCGAATGTAGACTGTCGGTTTGTAACAGTTCTTAAACAACTGGAAAGCCTTCATTGTAGGGACTGAAATAATTCTTAAGTCACCTGAAATAGACTGGATTAATAAATTTGTCAGATTAAGAAAAATTTTTGCAGGGTGCCATAATATCTAAACTAGGGAGTCATGTGCAGGGTGTCATGATATTTTAGAAAGGGTATCATAAAATCTGAATCAAGGAATCATCGTGTTGTTTACCTCTTTTTGATTCTGTAGCTTCATTTGGGACGGTACTTAAAGGAGCCTCATCCTCATTTGAATACATAACCATTTCTTTGCTTGCTTCTGCATTTCCTTATTGCAGTGCTTTCGTGTATGCTGTGTTTGCAGTCGCTATGTTCGTGGTCTGCATCGAACCATGAAACCACTTTTCACCATGGAGGCAAAAGAAAAAATAGTGGAAAAGATCAGGGATGCCAGTGGCTACTCGACCACCAAACAAAAGAGATACATGCCACCTTCAGAGGAAGAGATAATATTCTAAAGCGAAGGTTCAAACTAGGGTTCAAAAGTTATATATGCCGCCTTTAGAGGAAGATGAAAGGACACCCTTTTGTGTGAAAGAATGGTAGCAGCGGTGCAATCACATCATGAATCCGCAACGATACGCTTTCGCGTCCCGTATCGTTGGCCACGTGAAGCCCACGTTTTCAAACGGGTGGTATAGATGTCTTAATAGGATGTCGTCGGTTTACAACTAAGGTGACATAAAAATTTCTCACCTATTTCAAATATATTACAATGATGTCATAAATTTATACCAAGGGTGTCATAAAGTAAATCTAGGGTATTGTAGGGGTTTTTTCTATGTAAGGCCATGGGTGTCGTAAGTTTGAACCTACAGTGTCTTAACAGTAAAGCTGGGGTATCGTAGCATTGTTACGGCCAATTTTCTCCTAGGATGTCATAAAGCTTTTCCCTTAAGCATGAACGGATGTCTTAGGTTTGTAACTTGGGTGTCATAATAATTCATTTGGGGTGTCCTAACTGGTTTTCGGCCGATTTTCTCTTGCGATGTCGCGAGGCTTTTCTTCAGCATTCGGTGTAAGGCTACGAGTGTCGTAAGTTTGAACCTATAGTGTCTTAACGGTAAAGCTGAGGTGTCGTATCTTTATTTCGGTCGATTTTATGAACGGGTGTCTTAGGTTTATAACTTGGGTATCGTAATAATTCAGTTAGGGTGTCCTCACTGGTTTTCGGCCAATTTCCTCCTGCGATGTCACGAGACTCTTCTCTAGCGTCTAGTGTAAGGCCACGAGTGTCGTAAGTTTGAATCTATAATGTCTTAACTGTAAAGCAAGGGTGTTGTAGCTTTGTTTCGGCCGATTTCCTGAACGGGTATCTTAGGTTTGTAACTTGGGTATTGTAATAATTCAGCTAGGGTGTCCTAACTGGTTTTTGATCGATTTTCTCCTACGATGCCGCGAGGCTTTTTTCCAGCGTCCGATGTAAGGTCACGGGTGTCGTAAGTTTGAACCTATGATGTCTTAACGGTAAAGCTGGGGTGTCATAGCTTTGTTTCAACCGATTTTTTGAACGGGTGTCTTAGGTTTATAACTTGGGTATCGTAATAATTCAGCTGGGGTGTCCTCATTGGTTTTCGATCAATTTTCTCCTGCGATGTCGCGAGACTTTTCTCCAGCATCCGGTGTAAGGTCACGGGTGTCGTAAGTTTGAACCTACAATGTCTTAACTGTAAAGCTGGGGTGTCGTAGTTTTGTTTCGATCAATTTTCTGAACGGGTGTCTTAGGTTTGTAACTTGGGTATCGTAATAATTTAGCTGGGGTGTCCTAACTAATTTTCAGCCGATTTTCTCCTGCAATGTCGCAAGGCTTTTCTCCAGCGTTCGGTGTAAGGCCACGGGTGTCGTAAGTTTGAACCTATGGTGTCTTAATAGTAAAGCCGAGGTGTCGTAGCTTTGTTTTGGCCAATTTTCTGAATGGATGTCTTAAGTTTGTAACTTGCGTATCGTAATAATTTAGCTGGGGTATCCTAACTGGTTTTCGACCGATTTTCTCCTGTAATATCACGAGACTTTTCTCCAGCGTCCGGTGTAAGGCCATGGATATCGTAAGTTTGAACCTACTGTATCTTAACGGTAAAGCTGAGGTGTCGTAGCTTTGTTTCGACCGATTTCCTGAACGGGTGTCTTAGGTTTGTAACTTGTATATCGTAATAATTCAGCTGGGGTATTGTCACTGATTTTTGATTGATTTCCTTCTACGATGTCACGAGGCTTTTCTCCCGGTGTAAGGCCACGGGTGTGGTAAGTTTGAACCTACGATGTCTTGACTGTAAAGCTGGGGTGTCATAGCTTTGTTTTGGCCGATTTCCTACTGGGATGCCGTAAAGCTTTTTTCCTAAGCATGAACAGGTGTCTTAGGTTTATAACTAGGATGTCATACTATTTTAGCTGGGGTGTCGTAGCATTGTTTTGTACAAAACCTTTTGCAAGAAAACTTTTGGAGGGCAAAAATGTCCTTCGCCTTACGTACAAAAACTTAAGAAGTAAAGTACGCTAGAGAAAAGGGCATTTTTGTCTGCACAACACTTTCAAAATAAGGCTGAACGGCTTTTAAAGGACGTCACGATCAAAACATTACATCGTATCCCTGCTCTCCTATTCGGCAGCATCAGGCCACGTTGGATCCATATGGACTGATAAGGAGGGGCGGTGCAGCCCATATAGGACTTGCTGCACCGAAAGCGGTGTACAAAGACTTTTTTCCCGATGATACCCACCTCGACCCACCACGCTGCGCATCATAGTTATCGGACCCAACCCAGACATCGACCCGGCCAAGGGCTCAGGTTACGAGTCATTGGTTCAACCATCGGATCACCGGTTGAACCATCGGTTCAATTATTTTAATATAAAAATATATTTATATTAATAAAAATTAATTTTTAATAAAATAGACACATGAATATTAATTTTCACAATCTTCTTCTTTTTAGGAATTTTTTTTGGTCTCTTGTTTATACTCTAAAATTTGCTTATTTTCAATCTGCGTATCCATTTAGTTTGCTCTAACATTTTCTTAAAAAAAAGAAAAGAAAATTAAAAAAATTCTATCCGAGTTATCTTTATAATATTTTCATCATTTTCTCTTTATGTTTCTGCTTTTCGGTCTTGATTCCTGTAAAGTTTTCATATTTTCATCCTTTTTTCTTTTTTATTCTCCTCTCATTAATGCTCTTCTTTGCATCAGACTTTGGTATCCTTTTCTTTCTTTATAAAACTTGTGGTCATCCCAATGGAGAAAAGGTTGCTATAAACTCTAGAGCAAGAAACCTACCACCATCTTTTGAAGAATGAGGTGTTTTTTTTTTTCTTCAAAGAGAAATACAAAGGCCAAAAGCGATCTATTCTTTTTTTTCAAGCACTGTGATGAAGAACCTTCGGCCCTCCATTGTGAACTGCATGCCTTCTTCCCTGATGCATTTGATTCTGCAATCCATTTCTCTTCTCTGAAACTCAAAAAAAAAAAAAAAAAAAGAAACCAATAGAGAATATTACCTCAATTTTATCTTTTTATGCATCTCAAAAAATAGAAATAGATTATAAATGGCAAAAAATAAAACCCTTCCCCAAAATCAAATGTCTTGAGAAGGTCTCAATTCAAAGTCCAAAGGGTAAAGGTTAGAAAATTTAAAACTGGCATTGATAAACCTATGATACTATTAAAATCGAATAGATTCATTAAATTATTTTAAGTATTTTATATATTTAATTTTATATTAGAACCAAATCGATTTAACTTTTGGGTTCTAATTCAACCAATTTAACCAGCCGGTTTGATTCGATTCCATTCTGACAATTATGCGGCGCATGCCGGCTCCTATCGCCATGCTTTAGCCATCAACATGCGCTGCGGCTTTGCGTCCGCCCTTTTACTACCGGGTGCCGCCCACCACGGAGAGGGTGCGTTCCTGGGTGCTCGAAAAAAAGGTGAATTATCACGACAAACGCATTATTGTCGTCATTACGGTTACCAGATGGGTCCCCTCCCTCGCCAACGTCACTTCAAACCACCCCTCCGAGGGAAGTCCAACTGACGCTGGCTGAAGGCCGTCCGGGGTTCCCTCGCACTCGCCCTCCACTTCGAGAATCTTCGACGCCCGGAAGAGCGCTGGAACCAAAAGTTACCCTTCCTTCCCCCATCTTCTCTCCCTCAAAGAAAGCGATTCCAAACCCTAATCCCGGATTCCTCCACTCCAAGGAGCGGAAGCGGGAGATCCTGAGGCTCAGAGAGGAGCCTAAGCAACTCGAAGGTCTTCTTCTTGTTTTCCTCCTCATCTCTCCGGGAGAGATCGTCGAAAATTCATTTTTTCGTCTACTGATTCATTTTTGGATCTTTTATGGAACGGTGTGCAATGGTCGAACCTCCGATAGTTTTCGTGCCGGTGCCATTTCGTTGCCGGCGTGGTGAGCTGGGAGTGGTGACAGGGAGCATTGGATCGATGATGTCCAGAGGAGAAGATTCCCAAGACTGGCTATGGGGTTTCCCTGCGAATTTTTGTTCAAATTATATCCCCCCCCCCCCCCCCTTGATTTAGTTCGTGGAATTTGTATAAAAAAAATGCTGTCCTTGGATTTCAGTTCGCTGGAAGGAGAAAGGGAAAAGGGTGGATGGGTCTATTCCAAGGAGACAGTTTTTAGGTTGGTAGTTACCTGTATGCCGTTTTCCTCTTTGAAACTGTTATGCATCAACGGCTTCTTGGTAATATTTTGCTGAGTTGACAACTTTTGTGCTTGTTAATTTAATCCCTAAGGTTTGGACTTAAACTTATGAAATCTTCTTAATCATTTAGTCCGGGCTGTGTCTTATTTGGGGTTTGTAACTTTGTATGGATACATGGTTACCATGTACCATGGGTTAGGAATGGAAGGTGAATAATTTGATTTAAGCGATGAGATTGAGAGGAGATAGGAAGGTAGAAGTAGGATGATTTAATGAGGCCATTAACTGTACATCCCTAGATTTTCGAGATATGCTATAAATCTCCAGCGAATTTTATTTACAGTACCTTGAGAAGGCATGAAATAGGAGAGTCCGCATCGAACCCAAATATTATGCTGATACCCGCCGCTCCAGTGAACCATCTGGGCTGTATGTAGCTGCATACAGGATATCCTACCAACCTTATAGCGAGGCATCCATACAACTCCTTAACATGAACTGTCATAGATTCTTTTAACTTCCATAGAGGTTTCTCAGGTTGAACCCTCTTGTTTAGAAATGTTTTACAAAATTGAGTTGCTGTCACAGACTGCTGGGCCACATTGGCTTTGGTTGCACATGATCATGGGATCTTAATTGGTATTCTTTAGTCTCAGTCTTTCTTGATGATTGTTCGTGACTCAAGTATTTCAATTTTATTTTCTTCACCTTAACACCATTGCTTCAACCACAACCATCTAATGTTCATGGCTGCAAGAACCTCCTTATATTGTTCTGGCATTTTAATCCAGAAAAATAAGTGGAATTATCTCTTCATGTTTAGGCATGCAGAGATCAAATGACCATGGTATAATTGCTCCTTCATCCCAATCAATATTAATTGTGCCAAACATGTTCATTTCACTAAAGTTATTTACTCCAGAGACAAATTGCACGAGATAGCTTCTGTTCTGCTGTGTCTGTTGGCTAACGATTTTCCCTAAAGTATTTCTTCATTATTGTTCCTATGAAATTACCTTCTGTATGTTATGTTTTGGGCCAATTAATCTTCCATCTCTGACAGACACGTGTATAACCCACAGAAAAAAAAGTGCCTTGATGTGGCCTGATGAAGCCCTGTTAGATAGTTTGTGTTGAACATTAACCTTTCTAGTTTCTCCCATTGATTGTGAAGTGCCTTCATTTTAATTCGAGAAGCTATTTCATCCTGATAAAGACACAAAGTATCAAAGAAGACTATGGCTGATATCATAGTAATTTGTTGCATAAGTAGGCATGCATGGTTGGAAATCTATGATACAATGGCAATTGGAAGTTCTGAATGTGTGATAAGGAAATATTCTTTTGCTTTGAAACTATTTTTTAACTTACCACCATCTAAATTTAAGAAATGAAATTTGATAACCTTGATGATCCTTGGTGTCTTCACTTTTACATGTACATAATGCGTAAATGCATATGTTTGTCAGAGAACACACATGCATGCATGCACGCACGCACATACATACATACATACAAATGTAACAAGCACCACTTCACAAGCGATAAGGCTTCTATAGTCATATAAGGTGTATTCACATTATCTGCTAGATGAAAGTTTGTTTTACTGGTTAACATTATTTAGGTTTATGGTGCAATGGTTGTCAATGAATTCAGATATTATTATTATTCATTTACTTTTCTAGAACTAGGTCTGCTAGCCCAACTTAGATGCGACCCCCAAATTTTTTTCTTCCAAAATTCTTTCTCTCTTGATTTATTGGACCAAAAAATTCACCTTTTAACAAATTTATCTTGCTAAATGGTAGAGTTTAACATTGAAGATGAGATAGAGGTGCTTGTTACATTGATTAATTTCTTGATGGAGCTTTCAAACACTCATTTAACAAAAGTAACCAATGCATTACACAGATCTTTCTAGGATGGAGAAAAAATTTTCATTTGTTGTTTCATTTTTAAGCTAAGCATCTCATTTTGTTATGGAGGGGAGGATGGACTCTTCTTTATTGCTACATTATCTCATCAAGCTATAGATTTTATTTAGGTAAGGAAACCTCAAGAACCTTTTCTTCTAACATAATGCGTTTTGGAACTAGCCATCTAGCTCTTTAAGAGATGCTGCTTTGCCATGAAGTTTCCAAAGTGAATGTAATGTTGTCATACATATACACATTACACATTCTTATTACCACTTCTCTTGCTTGATTTATAGGCATATTTTGCACTTTTTCAAATGGTGACTTGCAACTGTACTAGCCATTTGTGCAAACAAAACTTGGAAACTTAGTTTGTTATTGCTCAAAAAAAAGAAAAGAAAAGAAAATGATTAGTTACTTACATGTGTTCCCCATGACTGGCTTAAAGCTCGGTGTTGGATGGTATGTTGCTTGAAATCTGTACCTATTCTCACATCCTCGATATGTTGTTGAAGGAGGATATCAACGAGAATTAGTTATTTAAAAAATTTATAGTATATATTTGCTTTATTCAAAACTTACTTTGCAAATTTCATAGTATCAAATTGAAGATTACTGATAGGAAATGTTTGCAACCTGTTGCCCATTGGCTTTTGAACCAAAGCTTAGTTCATTGTTGGTTTCTGCTGATACTTTTTTTTGGTCTTCGCACTAATGGATGAGATTTTTTCTTCATGAGCATGATAGAGCACCCTTCTAGCTGGATGGCCGCCTTTCTTGCTTGCTTTCTTGGGCTTAAAGAAAGGAGTGTGAGCGGGCCTTAAAGTTTTCGTTTGAGGAAAACCCACCAACGCTCAAGTCAACGATTTGGATAAGGAGACCCTAAAGCCTTTAGAGAAGACTCCTATGGCTTAAGCAGATCGAGGAAAGAGAGAGAGAGAGAGAGAGAGAGAGAAAGAGAGAGAGAGAGAGAGAGTTGATAAGTTGTTTTTCTTGCAGGTCTTAGGCTACTTTTATAGATATTAGGCGGAGATCTATTTTGAGCTGGACTCTTATGAGGAACGACTCTTATTGAATCTTGTTTCCAAAGGAGATCATATCCTGATAGAAATTCTTTCCTAATAGATAGGCTAATTCTTTATACGAGTGGGCTTGTTATATAAGGAGTCTTGATTAGATTTGGACAGAGTTATCATCACGAAGAGGAGTATTTATCCTTGATTAGGGTTTTCTCTCATCGTGTTAGAGTCTAACTCTGATGTGTCATCACAGGATCTATCCGCTAAATCAGCCCATGTTAGTTTCCATGTAAGTCCAATCCATTTCCAAACTTCTGTATTGCTTGACTGCGGCCATCTTCATATTCTTTTTCTTTATCTATCAACTTCGATTAGAGATGAAGTCATCAATCTATTATGTTAGTTTGACAATGATTCCTTTAAACCCTAATTTGGAAACTTTAATAAAATTGAACTCCTTTATCTAGTTGGTGCATTATCCAAAACCATTTTGTTGGTTTGGATCCCCATGTATCTTCTTCTTCCTCTTCTTACTCCAAATAGGCTGAAAAACAATATTTATTCCAATACCCAACTTACCATATATGGATATCCTTATATGTATCCATCCCTTAGTAGTGGGTGAAGAAAAAAAGCTTGAGAATTTTATTATTTCTTTATTAAAAAATTTATAATTTATGACTATGAACATGAATAAAAGATGTACATCCAAAAATCCGAGAAGTAAGATTGAAGGTGAATCATATGTCAGGATAGAATTTAAACAAGATCTCTAATAGATTTTGAAACCCCAAGACCCTGGAAGAAATTCTGTTTACGACATAAGCTGATGTGAGTACAGCTTCTTCCCAATATGATTTTGGTATATTTTGTTGAAACAATAAGGCTCTAGTGCACTCAAAAAGATGTTAGTTTTTTCTTTTCGCCACTTTATTTTGTTATGGAGTGGTGATACATGATGATCATGTATGATTCCTTCTTTTTGAAAATAAGGGGTCAAGGTCTGATTGAAGTAATCACGAACATTATCCGAGCGAAAGTTCTTTATCTTGGTACCAAACTGATTTTGAATCATTGCATGAAAGATAGGAAAAATATAACTTACATCAGATTTATTTTTAAGAAATAGATTCAAGAGACTCTTGTACAATTATCAATAAACGTCACAAACCACTTAGATTTTAAGATGTTTGGAATAGTTGATGGTCACCAAATGTCACTATAGATTAAGAAGAAAGGAAAAGATCTTTTATTACCGATTAAAAATAGTATACGAGTGTATTTCGTATACTCACAACATTACAATGAAAAGATTGAATATCAAATCCTTTGAATAAAGAGGAAAACATTAGTTTCAATGCTGGAAAAAACACATGATCTAAACGCCTACGATGTAACCAAATGACATCCTTATTGAAAGAGAAAGACGAGTTAGATAAAGTAGATTTATTTAATTTTGATTAACTTAATGTATCTAAATAATAGAGTCCATTGTATTCCTTACCAAGTCCAATCCTCCTTCATGAAACTTGGTTCCAAAATTCACAATAGGAAGCATTGAATATGACACAATCATTTAGATCTTTGGTAAGTTTTTGTATGGAAACCAAATTTGTAGATATTTAAGGGACATGAAGAACATTTTTAAGAACCAATTCTGGGATAATTTGGATATCTCTTACTCTTGCTACTGTGGTTGTAAAACCATTAGTAATGATAATCTTTTTATTGCTAGGACAAGGGTTATAGGTTTTAAATTTATTTGAAATATGAGTCATATGGTTTGTAACACCGGAGTTAAGTATTCAGGCATTCCTAAACTCATTATCCAGAGCATTTAATCGAAGAGAGATTAGAGCCTTACCCGAAAGCGTCAATGAACACATACCCTGATTCATCGGCCGAGGATGGCATGTGTTGCTGGTTTTTCAATAGTTTTCAACAAGCCTTTAAGCTTCTCGATTTCCTCCATAGTTGAAGATAACTGAGGTGATGATATTGAAAATGTAGCATATTTGAAAAGGACTGAACAATAGTTGGAAATAAAGACAGGGTAAAGATGAAAAAATCAGCAATAAAGGCTGAAGAGAATGAGGAAGAAACCAGCTATTAAGGTTGGAATAGAGAGAGGTTGAATTGGTGATGAAGGCCACTAATAAGTCGGTAATAAAGGTCAAGAAAGAGTAGGCAGAAACTTGGCATTGAAGGCCAAAAGAAAATCTTAGAGGTATGAAATCCTAGGGCTCTGATGCTATGAAGAAAAAAGACTTGAGAATTTTATTATTTCTTTATGAAAAAAATTATAATTCATTCTACTCTATATATACAATTTTCTATCACACTAAATAAGAAAATAATTACAGCTAATTTTTTTAACTTTAGGGATGGATTATTGACCCTGATTTTCTCTAGATTATTGATCCTGATTTTTTTACTAAACTTGAAAAGATTATTGACCCTGATTTTCTTCACTAAACTTGGAAAGATTATTGACCCTGATTTTCTTCAGATTATTGATCCTGATTTTCTTCGCTAAACTTTTCTAAAAATTCTTCTAAGATTGTTCATCCGAGATTTCCTATAGTAGGGATTAGGATGAACTATAGACTTCAATTTAATTTACATTAGTAGTTTTACATTGTTTGGTTTTGATTCTTTTTAATAGATTTTCTTGATTGTCTTATCATATTTGTAGTACTTATTTACAAATTTGTTTGGAACATATATTCATGTAGTAAATATCTAATTTATATCCTCATTCATTTAAACAACATATGGATACTATATTGTTTGAACAAAATATGGACATATATATTAGTCATCCAATTGATATCCATTTTATATTCATATCATTTAAATAGAAACGTACTTTAATGCACCATTAGCCATCTTATATCCTAGTCATTTTTGGCCATGACTCCTAATAAAGGGCAGCCTAATGCATGAGGTTCCCACCATCGTAGGTTCTTAGGAAGGTCAGATGTACATTGTCTTACCTTAGTGTACGGAGAGACTGTTTTTATGTTTCGAACTAACGACATTTAGATCACAATGAAGCGACCTAATTGTTGCACTAAGGTTCACCATCACTTTTTTTTCATCCATGGCTCCAAATAAGGGAAGGAATTCTTTATTTGGTTCTTTTCATATTCAATGACTTTCTCTTGAAGATTTCTTGGATTCTTGGTCCTTTAAACTACCTCATCCTTAATCCTCTCAATTTGTATCCCTTTGTATATCCTTGAACCTACTAGCATTCATAAGTCCTTGTTGAGATGAATTGTTTTGATCCTAGTGTCCATTTAGGCCTTCTATGGACTGAATTTCGATTCTTTAGTTTCGGGGCCCCATATATGTTTAGTTGGTCTTGTTAGCTTGCTGCAGTCAGGTACTCAATAACCTTTTTGCAATGACTTATTGTCTTACTCCATCCACAATCACCTTCTTAATTTGGAATTGAACTTTCTAGTGTCAGCATCAATGTGATTTGAATGGTTCAAGTCCATATATCACAATGGTTACGACATAAGGGGCCACATATGTGGCTTGAATTCTACACGCATGTCTTGCATTGCACCCACTCTCACAAATCAATGATATAAGTTTTTTCAAGCACTTCTCCACATTCCTAATTCATAGTTCAAAACAAGGGACGTCATCTCAGTACTAGATTGGTACCATACTTATTGTGTCAATATGATCAATATATGGGTTGATTCGATGTAACAAGGCTTGGTACGTGTTGGTATTGACTTTCGGTTCAATATTGCTGCCAAACGATATGCCTAGTATGGGGCGGTATGCAATGCTATTGCATACCATGGTTCGAACTATCATCTCTTGATGGTGTACATCATGACTACTATTGTCCTGGCATCTCGTTTTATCATTTAACCTCATTTTGTTGGTAAGAGATAAAATTCTAGAAATGTAGTTGTGCCCTTTGTCAGTGTGTTATGATCAATGTATTTCCATCATCAGTCATCATTCATTTTGATTGAGTTGTTCATCATTATTTCCAACTCAAGCTATCCAACAATTGGCTTATGTCAATTGCTTCACTGTATTATTCCTAAATCCATTCAGATGGTATTCATAATTGCTGGATGCCTCCTTAGCAAATAGCATACCTTTATGTTGTGCAAACTGCAAACTAAAAGTAATATGCAGCTTGCAAAGTGGTGGGATCATATTAACTTCAATTTTTTGTGTTTCAAACTAACTCAAAACACCCCTGAACCAAACTTAGTTGATGAATGCGACAACCTGCCACATACGCATAGAGTAGAACTCCATAGTACGCAAGCTGATAACAGAACTTATTACCAATTATACAATTTTACTAAAATAATTCAACAATATAAGGAGGACTATTAGATTTATTGTAATCCAAACGAATTTTAAACAATGGATTATAGAACAATGTTCTACAATCCATAAGGGTAAATAAATCTACTAATCTAAAGCTCACTCCACAGTCCTGTCCAATTCTACCCATGTCCTCCTATGCTCCAGGCTCTGTAAAAATAAAATTAAAGAATGAGCTGATGGCTCAGTAAGCAATCAAAACTCTAATTAGATTGGTTCAAGTAAGTTTGACTTCAAACATTTTACTACTTATAATGCATAAGCATAAAAGATTTTGCAATTCGTGAACAATTATCCAAATACATATATTTTTTGCAAAGAACTCAATGGATACAAAATTTTCATATAATCATGGTTCTCAAAATCCATATCATGAATAGAAGTTAATGGAACACATATGCAGAATCAATTTCTATGTAGTATTTCATATGTGATTCTGAACAAAACTATAATTCGCCAGTTTATAAGATTATGGCCAAATATAATCTTCATGATAGTCTTAGAAAATAGAGTACTTTATTTAACCCCTACGAAATAGGTCCAGAGTACCACATTTAACCCTATGAATTAGGTCCAAAGTACTTCTGGAACCAATTGATGGCCAAGTTTAACCTTCATAGGCAAGGTTCACAGAAATATAGCCTAATTGAGAGTTCACATTACATATTTCAAATAACTTGTCATTTCTTAAACTTTAACATATGGCATAGTACTCATAAAATATTATTATACATGATATTAATATTTATATACTTAACAAATACATATGATTTTCAAATCAAGCAATTCAAATACTTTCAAAATGTAAATTTCATTTCATAGCGTTTCTGTATTTATGGCATGTAAATAGAGCATACAATAAATATAAAATATTTGAATTGTTTGGCAAAAGATATATTTTCATATATAATTTTAAAATTATTATAGAGACATAATTTTAAAATTGTTCCAACTAGAGCATGGTTACTTACCTATAATGAGCAGTACCACAGATTCAATCACTTAAATCAATCTCCCACCTTTAATATTCCACATCAATTATGAAAATAGTTCCTAAAATTTCTAAAATTCATAATTAAATAATTTGTTTATTTGTTTTGTTTCTTCATTCCGAAAATCTTAATTAATTCTCCTCATCGTAGATCTAAATCGTCATTGATCCAAACATACCCAATGCTGCACATTATTGAATTCAATTAAAGGATTGGGGTTTTAGCCGAGTAGCTAAGCCAGATGTGTTTTACATGGATATATATTATGAATTATCAGCAGTCAGAGAAGAGCTTCTGACTTTAGCTCTTTCTCTGATTCATAACATGCTTAAGACTGTCTAGCCATGTAACTTTTTTGTGTTCAACTTAGGGATAGTGCACATACCTGCCTTTTCAATTCAAATGCATGCTCCTCCTTTGTTATAGTTATAAAAAAATGTTCAGACATGAAGGTGAGAATGGTTTAAGGAGCAAGGGCATGGTCTATGTCTTTCTTTATCTTGGATATCTATAAACATCAGAATGAAGATGATATAGGATATAATATTTTGTAGGAATCAATGGTGGAAAACTGCGGCTGTCCCACGATTTCACACCTATGGATTATACAATAAAAGTTTCTATCTTTTGTATTTTTATTTCCATGGTGTTTACCATGCTTACATTTCAAGATACCTATGAATTACTTATCTTCTTATTGTCTGTTTTTAAACAGCAAACTCTTGATTTTCATTCCTTCTTATTCTACTTCAATTCTTTTTTCTTTTTTCTTTTTCTTTTTTTTCTTATTATGTTGCAATACATTTATGAAATGGTTTGAACATCAATGTGATGTTCTCTGTCTTTCCCCATAACAAGCAATATATATGCCTCTTTGAGTTTTAGATAGGTGTCAATACGTTTTGCTTCAGTCATCGATCTTCCAATGAATTTTAACATCAAAAAGAAGAAAAATCTTCCAGTTAATCTATTCATGTGCTATTGTAGTTCCAGTTTGAACCTATTTTAATTACCGAGACTCATCCTTGCGTAAGCTCAATAAGGTGGATATCTTAGTATCCTCATTGTGCTGTGACTTTTCAGCATGATACAGATCAATCTGCAAAATGCTTGCATGCATGTAATTTTGTTTTTTGTTTTTTGTTTTTATGTTTCATAAGATGCATAATGTTTATGGTCATTTTGTTTGATTGACTTGTCTACTTCTGGGATTTATTGTCTTCATTGGATCTTCTCCTTTGAAATCTCAGGATCCAGAGATTCTGGTTCAGGTGTCCAATTCTTTATTCAGCACTTAATCCACAATTTGTTGTAGCAGCAAGAAAGGGAAGAAAGCTACAGGGCCATTGAAGAGGATTGATGAGGTGCCTATGCTCTCAGATTTTGAGATCATTGAGCCCTCAAATGATCCTGCTCAGATTCTAGTGATATGGGCAGTGATATTAATGATGGTTAAAGTAATGATGCATTTAGGTAGTTTTTATATAGTTTTCATATGGAAGTTACAAAAAGAGAAAGTTTAATTAGTAGTTAAAGTTAAAAGAGAGTACTATAGAAAACTGCCTAAACGTAAGAATGGAAAAACATATGAAAACTATAAGATGGTTGGTTAAGAAAAAAGTTTAAAAGGCGGTACAAAAGGCTAGATGTAAGGTATATAAGTAATTATATTGCAAGCTAAAAACTAAAGATAAAGAAAAAGATGTATATAGAATGGTAAGAGTAAGAGATAAAAACTAGAGATATGTTTCAGGTTAAATACATAAAAAATGATCAAAAGTTTTGGTCAGAGAGAAAGAGATTAAAGAAAGATGAAAAAGCTAGTTTGATAAATTATTAAATAAAATTATATAGATGATTTATGATGCCCTATTAGTTCCATTAAGGATAAAATTATGTTGCATACTTGAAAAATTAGGAAATTTAAAGTAAATGAGGTTATAAAAAAAATAAAAGTTAGAAAAACCGTAGGATTTGATAATATTCCTATAGAAATTTGAAAATGTTTAGGTGATGCTTAAGTAAAGTGGATGATAAATTTATTTAATAGGATTTTAGAAACTAAAAGATGCCTAATAAATAGAGAAAGAGCATTATAGTACTAATTTATAATAATAGATAAGATATTCAAATCTGCTCTAATTTTTGTGGTATCAAACTTACGAATCATAACATGAAACTTTGGAAGAGAGCAATTGATCATAGGTTGAGATGTACTACAAAAATATCAGAGAATCGGTTTCGTTTTATGCCAAGAAGATCTATCATAGAAGCTATTTTTCTTCTTAGAAGGTTAATAAAGATGTATAAAGTAAAGAAACAAGATATTCATATGGTTTTTATTTATTTAGAGGAAAGATATGATAGGATTCCTAAAAAAATCTTAAGGTGGGTGCTATAAAAGAAAAAAAGTAGCTGTTAGATATATTAATATAATAAAAGATAAGTAGCTGTTAGATATATTAATATAATAAAAGATATATATAATGGTGCAGTTACTAGTGTAAAAACTATTAGTGATAATACTAGTGAATTTTTTATTACAGTAGATTTATATTATGAATCTGCTTTTATTCTCTATTCTTTTGTTTTAGTTATAGATGAGCATACTAGATATATTCAGGATGGTATTTTATGATGTATGTTATTTGCAGATGATATAGTACTAGTAGATGAAACTAAGGCTGAAGTTAATCATAAGTTAGAATTATAGCAAAATGCATTAGAAACTAAAGGTTTTAGGCTAAGTAGGACAAAGATATAATATATGGAATGTAATTTTAGTACAATTAGAAATAAAAATGAATGTAGAGTACATATTAGGGACCATGAAATTATAAAAATGATCATTTTGGGTAATTAGGATTGATTATCCACAAGAAAGGAGAGATTGAGGATGATGTTGTTGATAGGATTAAAGCAAGTTGGATAAAATGAAAAAGTGCAATTGGAATATTATGTGATCGCATAGTGCCTACCAAGTTGAAAGTTTTATAGGACAGTCATAAGACTATTCATGCTTTATGGTATAAAATATTGAGCAGTTAGAAAACTACACGTACATAAGATGAATATAATAGAAATAAAAATGTTAAGATGGATATGTGGTAATATAAAAAATATATAAATTAGAGATGAAATCATTCATAAAAAGGTAGAGATAGCTTCAATCGAGGATAAATTAAGGGAAGGATGACTTAAATGGTTTGGATATGTACAACGTAAACCTAAAGATGCACTTGTACGGAAGAGTAACTTGATATATGTAGAGAAAAAGAGGTAGAGGTAGATCAAAAATCATATGAAAAAATGATAAATAAATACTTAAAATTTTGCATCTTACAAAAAGGGTGACTCATAATAGAGCTGCATGGAGAAAAATATTCGTATAGCCGATCCCAACTAGTTTGGGATTAAAGCTTTGTTGTTGTAAAGTAATGATACATTTGGTGGCCAAGGAAGTAGCAATAAATAAGGCAAGGCTTCTCACTGGTAAGTCTTTTTTCACGCATGCCATGCAAGATGTGGACCATAATACATGATGTAAAGCCCATGACGATAGGGTGGCGAATAGGAGACAAGCCTCTCAAGGTGGTTCAAGATTTGATATTGTTGCAGTCAATGGTATAACACACGGAGCAGGCTCTTTGGATGTTAGTAGATCACTATTGTACTTTGGATCCTATTCTATACAGCCAACATATGACCCATATGCATATTTTTTTATCTAAGGCATTGTATTCAAGTGACTATTATCCTCTATGGTTTCAGTTAGATTACAAGCTAAATTTCACCATCACAAACTTCTATTAGATGAGATGGCCAGCCTAGTATCAGAGAAGTGGTGTTAGGATGGTTATTTGGGAAGCCAAGATTATCATTTAAAAGGGTGGGCATAGTATCTTGGTTTTGGAGTCATGTCCAAGGCTTTGACTATGAAGAAGATCTTGATGTCTTCAAGTAACACAAACAATCCATGAGGAACTAGATATTGGAATATATTTTGTAATTCAAATATATTTGATATAAATATTCAATTCAAAAACTATGTATTATCCATTTTTATTCATTATAATGGCACCTGTCAAGTAATCATATGGTTCCATGATTAATAAGAAATAAAACAATAACAAAATAACCTGAAAATCATATTTCAAAGATATATTAAATTCAAAATAGCTATAACAACCAAAAATGAAAAAGAAAGAGTGAATGGGTGCAGTGTTGGCATGCTTCTAAAGAGGACGATATGGAATTAATGCCAAACTAGTATCGTACTTGATACCGAGGTTGAAAGGTAGAAATCTAGAACCAATTATCTAGTCAAAGAGATTTGTTATAATAACTATTCTTGAGCATATACTAAATACATGAGAAGATTCATGGATCGATGGCCATGATTATCATTTAAAGATTTTTTTTGTGTTATTATGCAATGCAATTAGTGTTCTAATCTTTTGATACCTGTGGTTTCCTTGTTTTTAATGTGGGGGAGGAAGAATTTGAACTAAAAAGATGAAAATATGCATATAAATTGATGGAGGATTAGAGAGAGGGATAAGCAAATAGCAATGTAAAGTGGAATCATCCTAATCTATAGGAGTTTGTCCTAATAGTAGAAATAATATTCAAAATATTTTATATTACTTATACTATTAACAAAAGATTATTTAATATTGGGATTGTATTGAAAAGTGGATAATGACTTGAGGAAAGTGAGATTGGCTCTACCACTTTGGAAGGGTGTGATTAGAGAGTGGAGAAAGTGTGTTTGGTGACTCAAATTTAGGGGAAGATATGGTCAACTTTTGGATGAAGTGAGGACTAAAAGATTTGGGGCCTCAACTACAAAAAGATATAAATATATTTGGGTTATGATAGGAGAGTACTGTATATCCTTTCCTTAACATGTAGCTCCACCATTACTTAAAAGCTATTACTGAGTTAGGTGAGTTGGCTTGGATTTTACCTAGGTGATAAATGATGAGAAGGGAAAAGGAGAAGAGTGGGGAGGGAGAAGGGAAAATGGAGATTGAGCATCACCAATGATAAAGCAATGGGGCAACCCTAGAGTTAAGCTACCTAATCATATCAGATGTGATAAATGTAAGACGTAACAAGGTGAGATGGGGATAAGGCTGTCATGGGGTTTGGAGAAGGTTGATGAGGAGAAAAGGTGGAGAAGTGAGAGGAGAAGAGGGAACGAGGGGAGAGTTTTTTTTTTGGTTGGGGGGGGGGGGGGGGGGGGGGAAAGGAAAGGTGAAAGATAAGAGGGGATAGTAGGTGTTGAAGTTTACGTTACATTCAGTGTTAGGGTTAGATTTAGTATTTCTATATAAATATAATTGTATTGTAAAATATGTTATCTTATTAATCTATCTTAAGGCAATAATTTAGAACCTTGTAAATCAAACTATCTAACTTGCCAGCTGGTTATGTTTAGTGCATCTATGCAAGGTTTTAAATCTCGTAGGATGGGATTGTCTTGGTTTTTTTTATGGAACGAGACATGCCACTATCTTCTCCCGTTCCACCCCGCCTAACATTAGGGACAAAGGGTGTTCTAAGGCATGTTAATTGAGATATTGGGATGATGGCCGCACAGTCCCATCTCAATGGGACAACAATCTATCCCAACATCCCATGGGATATCTCACTGGGATCTAAAACCCTGCCTCTATATACCATCCATGGATCCAATAAATTGAGTTTGATTGGGTAAGCAAGTCTAGATATAGATTAGCACTCCTTCATCACCTATTTGTCCATATAGGTTGCCTTTTAAAACAAATTTTGAAGTATTTATCGCTCAAGATCTAAAAAGAGAGGGAACTCTTAAGAGATTTTGATGAAGATCATTTAGAAAAGAATGCAAAGAACAATTTAGGAGAAGGCAAAAGTTTCTTTTCCATCCTTCTTATTTATATCTTTCTTCTTTGTTATCCTAACTCTATGTCCCTATCTCATATTTCCTCACTATTGCTATTCCTCTCTATTTCTCAAACAATTTTTTTTCTAGGTGGCATAAGGGAAGGGGGAGGGGTGGGATTAAGAGACCATCCTTTTCTTTTCCCTGTCTGGTGTATGATTAAAGAAATCTCTTTAAATTATTTATTATCTGCACTAAGTCCTGTTTATTAAGAAATAAGAAGAAGAGGCAGTGATGCCTTCAATTTTTTTGACATTATTATTATTTCTACTTTCAACTAAACAAAAATAGGAGAGAAAATGGACTTGCACTTTTAGTGTCATTTCTCTTTTTTTATAATTAAAAAAAAATTTAGAGGAGAGAAATGCTCGATCTGAATTCTTTATTTCCCTTTCTAATCTGTTTAAAGAAAAAGCTAATCTCTTCACTTTCTAAAAAAGAAATACTCTACAGATTTTCCTCTTCTTTCCATATATTTCTTTTCTTGAACAAGTGACAGTGCCAACACAGAATTTATTCTTTTAGTTAATTAAAGTTTCAGTTTACTCTTGTTATTTTGTTTAGTATACTTTGCATTTGTCTATACGTGCCCTGCTACTACAGTGTCTAGGTATTTGTACTGTGTGACTACATGCGTTATAGAATTGAAAGGGAGAATTTGTCTATGTCTACAGTTGTTGAGTTTTGTAGAGGAAACAAAGAAGTCCAAGCAAGGACTGCCAATTGGGACCTCTCCTTTGTTTTTCTTCTGGAAAATGATCCAAGTTTAATATAGAAATCTGGTCCTCTGCTGTTGTTCTTATAAAAGAGGTGCATTTATGCACCATTAGTGCAATTTCTCTTAAATTTGTGAAATTGCATGTTCACTAATCAACACATGTTGGATATTTTTACATTTTTAAAGATTGGCAAGACAAATGAAATAAATCCTTTTTCATTAAAACATGACCAATAAGTAACTTTATCCACTTTTTTAGATAATGTTTACATTATGTTATTGCTTTTACAATGTGTCATATTAATTAACTCATAATGCTTTAGCCAAGATCCACTGATCAACAGACAACTATCATGTCTTTAATATGACACCGTTGGCAAAGTAGTGGTGGAAGTTACCTTAAAATGGGGTGCTTCCTTAGAAGAATATAGTGATGCTTAGATACTATAGAACAGAGATCGCAGGCAGGAGAAGCCGGTCCCTCGAGAATTTGGCTTCACAATTTTGGCATGGCGTTCTCAAAACTAAAGATTTTTCTTCAATGAAGTTAAAAAGAAATTAGGAAATGGGCAGTGCACCGCGTTTTGGACAGACATAGGTAGGGGATCACCCCTTGGTGTTCAATTTCTGAATATTTTTAGAATTGCTGAGAAAGCCAAGAGTCTCATTTCGGGGTATTATGAAGAAAGAGATGATGGGGGAGCTTGGATTTGCAGGTTACTTTTAGAAGCAGGCATTGGAGGCTGCTTTGAATCCTATCAGATTAACTAATGGAGAGCATAGAGTCTTGTGGAGATGGGGGAAGGATAACTCTTTCTGTGCAGCTTATACCTTCTTGCTTCAAGATAGACATCTAGTTCCTTTTTCTATTTTCCTTTGGCAATGCCTGGTTCCAGTGAATCTCACTCTCCTGTGGTTAGTGGTGAACAACAAGGTTGTTACCAAGGAAAATTTGAAGCTGTCCCATTCAGAGTGTCAGTTGTGTGGCTGACAGGAGGAAATGGTAAATGATCTAACTCTGATATGTGGCTTTGGCAAATCCATAGGGAGACACTTTAAGCACATGATTCGAATGAGACAGCCGACCAAAAAATAGAGAATCTTTGGGGTGAATGGAGGTTGGTTTGTATCAAGTGGAGAAAAGGATAGGATATGGGGGTTGCTGAAGTGATATGGGATGTTTGGAAAGAATGTAATGCCAAAGTCTTCAGTGATAGAAACAGAATGACTAAGGTATCATTTATTCTGTGAAGTTATGGCTCAAGGAGTGGTTTCAAGCTTCCAGTTATGAGGGTCAACAATGCATGAATGGTCTATTTTGAAGGCCTAAGTTAGCTGAGTGGTGTTTTCTTGCTGCCCTTTACCTTTTGTGAGCTTGGGGCTGTCTTTTGTATCTTTTACTTTTTCATTATCTGAATGAAATTGGGTTGGGTACACTGTACCTACTTTGCATTCAAAAGGGAAAAAGGAGGACAGCCATGGCTTATGCTAAGGTGGTAGATTTATTGCTCAAAAGGTTTCGAGGACACAAGCCATGACTCAGTTTCTACATGCTGGCTGAGGCTCAACTTCTGAATCCTAGATGATTATACAGCAGCAAAATATGGTTACTGACTGATGCATAATTAAAAAATTCCAAACACAAACAACCAATGATAATTATGTCATGTTTTATGTAATATCTTTGTCAACTAATGTATAAAAAGTTTTTGATGTTTTCAATGCATTAGAGTAAATTCAATTAACATTAAACATCTCTAGTTTTGCATGTTTCGATATAATGTTTGTCATATATCTCATCTTGGTGAGAAGCGGGATTCTAATTCTGCAGTTCCTGATATTGGATTATATGTAAAACTGATTGAGTGATGCACATTTTGATACAAGTTAGTATCTTCTTTTCAACCTTGGTTGTTTTCATCAGTTTCTTCTGTTGTATCGCAGACATGATGTTGTTTGAGTTCTATATGTATTATCTACTATCAACATGTTAGTTGGCAAAAAGAAAAAAGAAGTTGTGAAGTGATATTATGGCATTATTTCTGAGAATTACCATTCTAGGGAAAATGGATTCTTCTTTTAGAATTACCTAGTTTCTTTTATGTTTGTTGGGCTGTCAATTTAAATTTGGGGAAGATGGATTCTTCTTGATGGTTCTTATGGATATAAATGACATACTAAATATAAACTGAAATGTGTAGAGAAGACTACCAAACTGATCAAAGCATAGTATGGTTAAATTTAAAAAAAAAGAAACCACTCAGGAAGGCTTTTCACTCGCATATACATGACTGTTAAGGCTCAGTCACTTCATATTTAACTGATTAGATCTAACCTGTCCATAGGGGAATGCTTTTTCACCCAAAACCTGTGGGATGATTGTTGTAACAACAATGCCTTAATGGCATGTGTGGTACAAAATTGGATATCTAATATCATGCACTAAGGGTTAGCTTGAATATATGAAAATATTCTTACCATTTTGTAAAGTTGCTGACATAAAGCGAAAATGAACTTAGCATGCCTGCTAAGTCTTTGCCATCCATGGTCAGATAAAAGATCAAAAATAAAGCCTAGACTTCTTGAAGTATACAAAAGTAGCAGTCTTTTGGGAACACAGATACCAAGAGGCATTATCTACATGCATTTATGGTTATTGAATCCAAACATAATGAAGATCCAAACAGGTTGACAGCTTTTAAGCAAAGGTGATGGATATGGGTTTAGGACCAGTTGGGAATTGGGATCCAATTAAAGTATGAAAATTGGGGGTGGTTGGGGGGGGGGGGGGGGGGGGGTTTGGTTCTTTTGATCAATAGCCTTTTAATGGGGTCTGAAAGTCTAAGAGTTCTTCATGAATGGAAAACTATGACAGGTTCTCTTTTTAAGAATAGATAAGGCATGCTAAAGCCATACTAAGGTGATGTACGTTAATCTGAGTCGCTCTATGTAGCTATTAGTGGTAATACTGGTGCATATAATGCTGCACCTATAATATGTAGATTTAGGACTCTTTGCATGATGTGGTCAGGTATTAGTTTGCATGGATTCTATCACCGTTTCTTTGCATGAATTTTGATAAACTACAGTCCACAATACCTTTCAATCATGTAACTGCTTTTTTTTTCCTGCTCTGAATTTCATGGAGTTTTATTTTTCCGTGTAAAATGACTTAAACAAAATATACTATCGGATGTCCTTCAATGGTTAGGACTTGAATTATTAATTAGATAAACGGATTTCAATTGGAAAATAAGAGTCTTCCCTATTGCTTAGCAAAACAAATCACAACAAATTGATAAACCTTCTTCATACCATTAAAAATTATATATATTTTATGTTTATGGGCGATGGATCTACCTACAATGTTACCAATTACTAGTTTTCACTTATATGTTGCTTTCTGTATCATTTGCATCATTTACAAAATTAAAACTAAGAAAACTTATGTGCTAAAATATCTCCAAAGCAACCTTCAATCCATTCATGTCTAGATGACCTGATTTTTAATCCAACAGATTATTCTGTCAAGTAAAACTAATTATTAATTAATTTTATCATGTATAAATGCTTTTCTTAAGTCTGAAATGACATCATGTATGATTTTCATTGTGATGCATTCTGAAATTCAGAATCCAATTTTCTAAGATTGTATCTTTTTGTTTTAAGTGAGATCAATGTATCTAAAATTGCCTTTATTGTATATATTGGAAGCATTAGTATTCCATATTCTTCAAGTGTGCTTGTGTTTGTCAACTGTTCAACATTCTGGACTCAGAGGTCACGAAAGAATCTTATGCTCTTATTGCTCTTGTTATTGCCATTGGTTACTTGCTTCTTCACTAGAAATCATGAGGTCAGCCACTTCCAACTGCTAGGATAGCATCTACTTTTTTCCTGACATAATGTGATTTTATATGCGGATCGATAAATACATCGCATCTACTTTGGAAAAGCATCTATTTCTTGATTAGTTGTTGTCATGTCCTTTGGAAGTTTTCATATGGTAATTGAAGCTCTAAGAATTTAATATGTTTGAGAAAGCATATCATTATGTGCCTTGTAATTCTCTCAGTTCCTGCAGTATTTACTTGTTTGCTGGTTTCATTCAATTAAAAATGTGTTGGCATACAACTTATTCTGGAATTAACTTACCATCAGTTCTACCAGGTCCTATGTTAAATGGTTAATGTACTCTCATTGCATCGAAAGCTTGCTTGGCATTCTGTCATGCAGGGCTTTTGAAGAATGAGTGAAATCAGTTCTACAAGCATAAGAGAATTTGGAGCCTTCGGAATTCAGGACTGAACTATATGTGCTGTATGGAGAAGGGTTTACTGGGGAATTAGCAAAGCAGGTCGGCCCACTCTCTAATGGAACTCTCTTTCCGTAAACATATTCTTTAATATAAGATGCCTTTGATAACTTGGTATAACGTAATAAAACCCTTATGCATGTTCTGTGAATTTACTTGTGACATCTGAATTTGATTTTTGACTGCTCTTTTTCAATGTCAAACATCAACAACCCTTCCCAGTCAAGATGCTTTTCTTACCGTTGGTTGTGCCAATTGCTTTCCTGAATTCTTTTATTCAACTCTTATTGCCATCAAAGTATCCTATGGAGAAGCATTTCTCCACAGCTTATCCCTCCTTGTCGATGTCATTTTCTGACAATGGATTTAGACAGTTCTGTGTATTTGGTCCCTTGAGTGTGGCAGGTTGAAATGTGACTTGTTAAACTGACTGGCAGTTGCTTACTGTTTGACTGACATTGTTGACACAAGCATAGTCTCACATGCACAAAGGCATCATTACAACTTAATTTTTTTAGTTCCTATGGGGAAAAGAAAAGTTCCTGGACAGTACCCAACTGAGTATTCTCTGATGTAAAAACCTGCCCTTGAATGGTTCTGTGGACAATCTTGGGATTAGAGGGGGAGACAATCTCGGGATTAGAGGGGGAGAAGGCAATGTGACACTATTTTTTCCCTCTATAATTAAATATTAGAGATATATTTCTAAACCTGTTAAATCAAATTCTACAATTCTGACTAAATCCAGACCCTCAAGTTTGAAATGGTCTCTCAACCTTAGGGTGATCTACTCGAAAGAGTAGCCGCATCCTATTTTGGTGTCTGGAACTGCTGCTATTCTATGCTCTCATATTCCTGAATATTGTTGTTGTCCTGCATTTAGAGTTTGTGTTGTTTTAGTGGATGTGGCTTTTCATTGAGTTCAAAAGGAAGGAAATAAATACTTCAATGTTCTCTAGCACTAGAGGATGGAAGAATCCATCGTATTTTAATTACAGTTTCATATTTGCAACATCGTTTCTCTCATGCTCCTTTTTTTTTTTTTTTTTAAACCAATGCTTTTCCTTTCACCTTTTCATGATTATTAGAAAATATCATGTATTAATTAGTCACTTCATCCGGGTGGTCTCAGAAGATAGCATTAAACCTGTATATATTCTCAAATCTCTTTATAAGCTTGCATGTGGTGTCTGGCATCTCAAGTTGTAAATAATTCCTGGCCCCCAAGGCACTCCTAATTGTTCCGCGTGAAAAAAGAGAGCTGCCATCCCTACTTTTTTGGGTAGCCGTGATCTCTTTTTCGGTTTCCTTCACCGTCAAAAAGATGCCCGTTTCAATTCATTTTGCTGCCTGTCCTTTCCATGGAAACAGTTTTTCTACCAAACCAAAACACGCGCAGTAAATTTTAGAAGAAACCTGGAACACGAAATATTCATTCACACCTGAGGGAGGGCTCTTGTGGACTGAGAATCCTGTCCCCTTTATTGCCAGCGCTATTATTCCACTTCACCTGAATTCTTTTTCCCAATCCCAGCATCTATAAGAAACGCCCAGGTGACAATCCTTCTCCTTGTAGCTGTCATCCGCCAACAAAGCCTATAAATCCCTCCGCTTCTATAATCATTGCAACCCATTAGCGTTATACCATTAATTTCACAAATGAAGCCCAATCATCTCCCATACTTTCTCCTCCTCCTTTTTCTCCAACTAGTCCGGAGTGGGGCTAATGAAAGCATCAGTGGTGAGGATGATGGAGTTCACCGAGCAACACAGCTCTTGCCAGGCCAGCTACCCGAAGGTCAGGAAGCATCACACAGCACTACCGGATTCTAATGGCAAATCAGTGAGAACTACCTTGGTTCAAATATAGTTCATGAGTTACTGACTAAATTATTTCTCTTCTGTGACGTTTTTCTAGGCCTAAATGCTACTGTAGATCTGAGCAATGGCGAAGGCACGGGGGACAGAGTAAAGGCTTGGATGCTGTGAGAAGGGTGGGTCACTCGAAAGGTGGTTCTGGAGGTGGTTCTACAGGCGGAGGCAAAGGTCGTGGTACGAGTGTCGGTGCTGGCGGCTCACAGACTGTCCGTGAGCCCCGTTCTCGCAATAATGATGCAACATCCGTGCTGCTGCTCAATTGCTCCCTCGCGCGAATCGTCTTTCATACGCTCCTTGTTTCTGTTATCGTTTTCTAAGTTTTGGATAAAGTTCGCGTATCTGTACGTATGTCTTAAATTATTGGTATGGTACTGATTAATAAATAAAGCTACTGTTTGGACTTTGGAGTCATCGGATCTCTTGTGCCTCATTGATGCGTTGGCAATGAGCAATTCATAAATTATCAAGATTTATATTTCAGATCACTGAAAAATTTGTTCCCTCCCAAGTTTTTTAAACATGAGTGCTTTTATCATCCTATTGGTTTGAATAGCCCGCGGGTCCAAGATGACCGTTTATGAAGCATTAATCCATGAAGTGCAGTCTCACTAAAAAGATCTATGCATGCCCGGAGGGCGATTTAACAAGTTGGAGAAGAATAAAAAATGGAAAATCACTTGATATCTTGTTTGGTTCTCCAATTCTAATTTTGGTGTTTTTTTGACTGTTACAGGCTCACAAATCAATTAGCAAAGCAAATCCTATCTCATTCATCACGAGGAGATGCAAACATTATCTCCAATTCTAAATCTGCTGCTGCTGCTGCATGAAATGAAATATTTCAGAATAAAGTATTTATTCTACATGCTTGAATGATCATTTTTTTTGTGTAGAAAATTGATTTCTTTAAGACATGAAAAAAAATTGACATTTAAATTGTGCTATAATATTCCTTTGTTATGAAATAAAGCGTTGTCTTTTCTTATTAAAAAAAAGAAAATTTTACTTTTTAAAATGCTCTAATCTAAACGCCACAAAGCATAGATTGATGTAGACATTCAAATTTCTTTAGAAGCCCACAGGAAAGAAGCTTTAATGAGACCTCTCTTACTGAAATCCCAAAGTAACGTTATCGGATCACTCTTCGGCCCCAAGACCTGACCACCTGCAAGGCATCTCGCGAAAGGTTTATGCCCATTAATGCTGCGAAGGCCCATTAAGGCCCCACCCGGCTTAAGGTGAGCTTGCCTGGGGCTAGCGTGAAATCAGTTAACGAAAGTTTTAACAGCAGAATTAAACATTCCTCATTAGGTTCGACTTCCATATTTATCACATACAGTTACTTTATATATTAAAAAAAATTAATATATTTTGTTCTGAAATTTATCCTTCGAGTTGATTAATTCGAAAAGGACGGTTAAGTTCTATGGTGGGTTCTTGATGAAAACTCTTAAAGAGTAAAAAGAAAGAAAAATCAATAGAACAAAAACAAAAGTCATTTTCCAATCCACAGTGTTTACTATCTGATTACGACCGTACTCATCCATACTGTTAAGATCCAATCTGTATTTCTACATATTTAAAATAAATATAGATATAAATTTAAACATCTACGTAATTTTTGAACATATGCTTGTATCCAGCAACTAAACAAGGACACGAATATGAAAATATTAATATCCGGTTCTTTTTGGGGCCTACTAGATTTTCATTCTTAAAATATAAAATTTCGTGCTTGTATAAGCATTTGCAAGTGTTATTTCCCACACCAGCTCCTGCCGAGACCAAAAGCGGCTTAACTATGGGAGGAGAATGACTCAAAATATTAGGTATACAGAGGATCGAATAAAACAGTTTGAATTAGAGAAAAAAAGAACGAGATTTTTTATACGGATGCATGGTAAAATTAAAAATAAATGAATGACGAATCAGTAGATTAGAGTCGCAATAAGCGTCCACAAGGACAAACTGATAAATAATCCATTTACAAAGCATGGAATTGCGATAAAGTACTGGTATTTCAATCTTGTAAAAGTTTTAGGAAGAGGAAGAGAATTAGATGTGACATGAACGAAAGTGATGGAAAGGAACGCGAGAACTACTCAAGGTAGCATGCCCTGTTCAATAATGCACAAAAGGATTTACAAAATTAATTAGAGCATCCGCGGGGCCTCTCATTCTAATATTATGTGCATATAAATTCCATCGAAACATTTATGTTCTTTATATTATTATTTTAGTTGAAACTCTGGGAGTTATGGTGAATACCCCACGTGCCTGGAAACCAGATGAGAAACGCAAGCCTACCTGTCGCCCGTCCGTGCTGACCTTTGCAGAACCATGCCGTCGACGAGCGTAGAAAAACAATTATTTCATGGCAAAATTTAGCCGGGTCGTAGATTCCTTGGTCCAAGAGGTCCAAGCCATGGCACGGATACCACCTGACAATGGCGGAACTTGATAACATGGAAAATTAATTCTAGATCGACAAAACAAAACAATTATGCATGATCACTGAAAACGAAAACAAGAAAAGAAAACAGGAGGTCATAAATATATAGTACCATTTGATTGCTGAACAAAGCGTGTTGCTGGACAAACATCTAATCACTTTAAAACAATCCAGAAATTGTAGATCAAGATGAATTACATAAGTGAATTTGCTCACGCACGACAAATCTGCAACCATGTTCGCTGTGCTAAACTTGTGGATGCATTATGGATTTCTCCAGCCTATAAATAAGTTTCCCTTTTGATTTTATACGGACCTGTAAAATTTTTCTATTTTAGCGACCGTCGAGGAAAACATATGAACAAGAATTCAATGTAGCATGCAAAGAATAATTAGTAGCCTCATCATGGCAGGCGTACACTCCACGAATGCTTATTTATTATGACCCCAACTTCATGGAAGCAAACTTCGAGGCCACGTCCATAGCCTCCTCAACGCGAGATGCATCGCTTCCCTGGACAGTTCAGTAACTTCAGTTCCATCATCATGTATATTTAGCACACATTGTTTGATAATCACGCATACTCTGTGTGTGAACACTTTTACAGCCGGAAAAGGACCAAAAAAAAGGAAAGACAGCTCACCTGGCCCTGAGCAATACCATTCTTCCCACCACCACCCTTTCCTTTAAGAGGCCCCATAGCAGATGCCAGCCACTCTAACACTGCCAGACTACCCTTTGCTTTAGGCACACCAGCATACACCACTGCTTTGTTCAATGCTTCATCCGTGCTGAAGACCATTATGCTAATCCCTGCAGTTACTTAAAGGTAAGCAGGAAGGGGGTGTATAGATACAAATAAGGGTAGAGTTATATGGCTCCCATTGGACCGAGTTTATACTCTGTTCCCACCAAGAAATGACAATTTTTGCATTGCTTCACATATTACACTAGTTAGACTTATTGCATTGTTTTTTTTCCCTCATTTAATCAATGTCATTAATGCATCTTACAATAGGTGCACATGTACGTACATGCATATCTGTTGGCACTACAAGCTTGAGGAATGGCATGATTATGACTTACATTTCAAAGAATAAGGCTATACAGTGGAAATGAATCTGCTCAGGAACATGAAAAAGAGCATACACAAATTATGAATGAACAGTCTTCTCACATCTAGTTTGCTTCCTCAAGATAATTGAAAGGTCTATAACTAGCCAAGCGTAAAAAAACAGACATATTTTTCTGTATGCAGCAATAATTCAGGGAAGGTGGAAGATAATGACCTTTTGATCCATGACCTTAAGAACTGCTTCTCTAACAGCAGTGGTGTCGAGACCGACATCCACCCGGCTTATGCAGAAAGGTTTTCCTTCAGAAGCAGCAGCTTCTGCAATTTCTGTGGCTGCCTTCATTGCTTTCTGGATATTTTCCTCACCAATCTTCTTTTTTGCCTTCCTAACTTGATCCTGTCACGTAATCAAGTCTCAAATTTATGTGTAAAGACAGATGAATAATAAGAATACAACCCTCTCTCCCTCCCCGAATTTTTTCTAGGCCAATAACTTATTTCGGCAGTATATGTAACGTACCTCCAGTTGGGAGATCTTGGCTCTGAGATCTGCTTTCAAGGCTGCTGGAATAGCTGCTGCATCTATCTTACTTTTCAGAGGAGCAATTTTCTGACAAAAAGAAAGATAATATTCAAAACCTGACTTTAGGTTCCCACATAAGCAATTTATGCATTTGTTAGGTTCTGTACCATGGATTTCTACAAAAATATTATGTCAACTATTGACACAGGCAGCACTGTTTCAAATATATAACAAATTTATAATAATTAAATACAATACCTGAGATTAGGGTCATGACTCTCTGATTGCCAAAGATATTTGAAACTTATCTTGGGAAGAAAACCATCTTAAAGAATAGAGAATAGGAAAAAAGATACAAATAATCTACTGATACCAAGGAATTCTCAACAGCATATAGCCTGTCTTTTCACTGAAATTTCTGCACTTCTACATGCTTATAGGAAAACAAATCCAGTACACTGGTCAGAATAAGATACCATAGACAGAAAGAGCTCTTTGGGCAGTCAAATCTTGAAGAACTTAGTTAGCACTTGAACCTCGGAATGGGTGTTCTACTGTGACTCAGGCAAAAAGCTTCATCATGAAATTTTCATCCCCATAAAGTTGATGCATAAAGCATATTCATTATTGCTGCAAGTTTGTATTGGTGGTATCCCTGCCCTTGTTGGCATCCCTGCCCTTGTTGGCAAATAGGATTGGATGAAGAAATCAGCTTGTAACAAAGCAAGGCAGAAAGGCAGCATTTCTGGTCATTATAAAATTTATAAAGGTTAAAAGAAATTCTGTTTTAGGTCTTTGGATGTCCAAAAAATGAATTCAAAGGTAATTTGTCATTTGCTTTGGTCTGTTATAGTCTTAAAAGAACCTAGATTGCAGCAATTGCACTTAACCACTTGCACAAAATAAAAAGGAAAAAGTGTCGGTCATCCCTTCAAATTATTTGCTTTCTATGGAATGCAGGAAAGATCTTTGGGTACCAAGTGTACCCAAACCTAGTGAGAACTACAGAGACAGAGAAGATCTGGTTGATAGTCCCAGTTCTTTGGCGCAGAGTAGAGCAGTTCCATAGCTGCAAGGCACATAACCTTGAGGTCACAGGTTCAAATCCTGTGTCTGCATTATTTTTTTGTCAAAAAAATCTATTTTAGGTTAGAAGAGTGAAAAAAGGATAACTTGAGAAAAAACACCTCAAATCAGAGGTAATAAAGATATTGAAGGATGAGGAGGGGGGGGCAAACAGAGGTCTCTTTTTATCAAAACAAACCACGCACAAATATCTTCGACCAGCTCAACTAAGCTTTTTATAGACCCGATCAATCTTCCATCTACTTTGTCAAGAAATAGACTTCATATATAGGGCATCTAAAGTCCCCTTATTAGACCAAGTCATTCTAGCAATGTTACGGCATGATTAATAGCACAACAATAACATGAATGATACAGGACAAAAATAAAGTATATTAGCCAGTTATGGTCCCTGCGATCCAGGGTCTCAGGAGGGGCAAACCTAACCTTTGGCTTTCTTCTTTTTGCTTGAAGTGGCTACCACAGGACTTGAACCTGCAACATTGTGCCTGTCAGCCCAATCCTTCTACAACTGCACCAAGCAATGACCCCTTACAATCCATGATTCAGAACACACGATCTGAATAAGAATGGTTCAAGTGATCCAGATCAGATCCCTTGACTAGAATTGTTATGGATCATAGGAGCCTTGTAGATCTTAGATCCTTTTGACTGTAAGATCCAAATCTAGGCCACATTTTTACATGTAAGAGTCTGTTTGGATGTCAAAAGATCTTATCAGTGCCATAAGATTTTCTACAGCAGAACTCTACTAGAAAAATTACAGTGGAAGAAGATGGTTTAAGGAGATTGGAGTGGGCTGACAGATCAGTAATTTCTAGAGATAATATAAATCACATAGATAAAGGATAAGCTATCACTGAAAGTAAGATGAGTCATTGTCCCATGTTCTTGCACCCAAAACCCTTCCAGGAAGATCTTATACACCGATAAGTTCTTCCAGTATCCAAACAGGCCTTAAAGATATCAGGATATCCATCTTTAAGATAAAATTATTCCTTGGACTTTTATACTATCCACTTCATCATTGATGGACTTCTGAAGCATAAAATTGGAATCCCTTTTAAGTTATCAACCTTTAAGGGTAAAGATAAAAGAGATTTAGTAGCAAGGGAGATGAGACCTAGAATTACTCTTTTTTATGTCTCAACTCAACTCAACTCATCTAAGCCTTTTTACAATTACATGGGGTCGGCTACATGAATCTGCTTCCTACTCTTTTTTATGTCTCTTCTACCGTATTTAGAGATTCAATTCCTTGTCCAATCTCTTAACTTGGGAGAATTTAGTTCAGTAAGCCTGTCTATGTTTTCTTTCCAGGTCAAATATCTCAAGAAGTTGTATGGACCTACATGATATAACAAAAATATAATGATTATTGGACATGATATTTATTTGTTTTCATGGTATGATAGTTTCTTCATTTTCATTTAAATAAAAATTTAATTGTGCTTCTTATTTTTTCATTCTGTTTCAGTCCTATTTTTATGTTTAAAAGAAATCAGAAAAATCTTATGATTTGCAATACAATCCATCAACCCCCTCTAAGATTAATGATACATACCAATTTTAACAAAACATTGATTAGTACAAGCTGATTGAAAGAAAATAATAAAAAATCTATGGTTGAGCAGCCCTTTACCAAAGTACAAAAACTTTCTAGGTGTTGTTCATAAAAGAAAACTTCCCCAAGTTTTCACACAGAGACTGCTCAAAGAACAAATGGCAGCAATTAGCTCCTTGAATGCTATTAATTGATCATAGGGCCACATTTTCATGAAATCTTGATTGTTGTGTGATGCAGGATGCTTGCTGCATCACCGCAGATAGCTGGGGAGGGAATGTTTATCCAGAGTAATGAGTATTAATTGTAAATATCTATCTTTCTTAAAGAAGTTTCATTTATATCATTATCATAAGTGGTGGTTGTGACTTCTTTTGTGCTTTCCAGAATCTCAACAACCAGTGAGTATTCTCAAGTTAATCAAGAAGAACAGGTCTTGAAGATTGGGGATTATATGTTCCACATCTACTGTTTAACATGACAGCAATATTCTCCAATTCATTAACATTTCTGCATACCAGACCTCTCAGATAGGAAACAACTAAGAGAACTTATACAATGCCCAAATCATGTGAATGCCTACTAATTTCATGACAATCATAGACAGTTGTGTTACCTTCTCAAGCAGACTTCCTTCATATTTGGATGCATCACAAACTTCAGAAGTGAGAGATGATGCCAGCTCCATTGCCTTGAAAGCACATTCAGTTGTAACAGCTGTTATTCTCCGAATTCCCTTAGCAATTCCCTCCTCAGACAGAAGGGCAAACACTTTAGCTTCTCGTGTATTTGTTATATGGGTCCCTGGCACAAAGATTCAACAATTAATCAAACAGCCAAAAAAAAAAAAATGAAGAAAGCAAGATAGTTTAAAAAAGAGACCTCCACATAGCTCTGTAGAATAGGATAACCACTGTTTATTATCAGGATCTGCAACTAGATCTTCCACCTTACGACCAATTGACACAACCCTAACCGGGTCAGGATAGATCTACAGAAGTGAAGGTAGACATTGTAATGAAGGCACCGTTATTATGATAATGAACCAAAATAATGTTTCAAGAAATCGAAGATTGAACGAAAATATTGTATGAAAAATCATTAGAATGCACCTCTCCAAAGACTGCTCTTAATCCAGTTATCTGCTTTGCAGCAGCAAGGCTTACTTCTTTTGCATATACATCTAACTCATCCTTAATCTGCTGATTCACAATCGACTCAATTTTTCTCAGGTCCTCAGGATGAACAGGTTTTCCTGTCAAAATTAGGTGTAAATTTTAAAAACAAATTCTAAATGTCCTTAAATGAAATGATTTTAGGTGTAACTAATACCATGGGAGAAATCAAAACGCAACTTTTCAGGGAGAACAATGGAACCCTTTTGATCAACATGATCACCAAGTACTTCCTGCATATTCTCATGGCAATAAGATCGAGACAGGAAAGAAAGAGAGTTAACTTTAAGAAACATAAGCATTTCATACCCTGAGAGCAAAATTGAGCATGTGAGTACATGTGTGGTTAGGAGCAATTAAGGTACGCCTCACATAGTCAACCTATTAATGTTCGCCAAGCAGTCAGTTACACAATGATCAATATCCACAGATCATTCTAAAGAACAAAGAAATAATAAACTTAAGTTCATTTTTATTACTTCACCTTACATATTACTTTGTCGCCAACTGACAAAGCCTTGGCCCCTCCAGCAATTGATCCTATGTGAAGTACAAAGCCTCCATAAACTTGAACATTACTAACTTGAAATGATCCAAATGATCCCTCGATTGACCCAGTATCATATATCTGAAGCCAAAAGGCTAAAGTGAAAAATAAAATACAATCTTTTTTTTCAGGTATCAATGAAACCTCCAAGCATATGCATATGTATATGTTTACTCAATTAACATAATTTGCTAGTTGAAATTCCACTTCAACACCACCTACATGCTGTCTCTATTGAGACAAGTTGACATACATTCATGCATACCACAAAAGGCCAGATAATGATAAATTACTATTCCATATGCATTACTACATTATTTTGTGTACCATCTGTAATAATTTGAAAAATAATGTCAAATAAATCTAAGAAACCCTTTGGGTTGACTCCACAAAGGAAATCCCTTTAAAGACATTACATATGAAATCAACATTATGAACAAAATTCAGTTTAAGAAAGTTGTATCCAACTAAAATTTTAATTTTATATCATCTTTTATAGCATTTCAATTTTATTGTTTAGCTTAATAAAAGATGTCCCCAACTTGGCCATGCATTTACACATATTGACACACTAACTGGGTCACATACAGCAATGTCTCCATCACCAAAAAGGCAGGATTCTCATGAAACGAAACTAAACAGCAAGGTCATGGAGAGAAGGCAGCTTGTGGAAAGGTCATGAATGGGTGCGGGCTAGTAACTTTTTAATCAGAAGCAGCACTAAATTGGGAAGGGAATAACCCAGGTTTACTTTCACACTCTAGATTTCATGGAATCACCTTATTTATCATAAGGTTAATCTACTGTACGCTCAAATAGAATAATTCTAATTAATCATCTTTCAATGCCTTGAAGAACTCTGAATAACAGCTATGCTCATTGTCGATATCTGGATCTAGTTGTTTCGCTAACATGATTTTTCTTGGGAGGCAGGGATGGGTAAAACAAATGCTCATAATGGTAGAACAGGAAATTTTAGAAACTTCCATCACACAGCGCAATTTCAGAGAAAGAGCACGTTACATGTTGGGTAACTAGTTATAAACCTCTCACACAGTTACAAGTATCTGATTTTTGAAAAATATCCATCTGATATTCAGACCACCTGTAAGCCACACAAATGATCTAATCAAATGGAAGTTGGCCAGAAATAAGGTGCAGTACCTGACCACCTTGTTCAGCATAGAAGCTTGTACTTTCCAAAATAAGACCAACATCAGCTCCAGCAGAGACAGTCTGAAGGAACGCAGCACCAGTGTATATAGCTTTGATGGCACTTCCATGGTCCTAATACAAGGCACAAATTTTGTTAACAAAGATGTGAACGTTAAAATAAGGCATTTGGCACCAGTCAACAGGACATCAAAAGCAGGCACTGTAATTGAAAATTTTAATATATTAGTTGCCAAAACCATGATAGCACCGTCTCAAAAGTCAACTAAACAATAAAATAATGCTCTATGATCTTATTCATAAGAAAGCTATGTCTTTGGTTCCTTGTTCAGAAAATAAAAGAAAAGGAAACCAATGGAATAAAGGAAAAGAACAGAAAACTGGAAATTTTCACAATCACTGGAGATTTTCTCATGTCTGATTGAGCACTGGCAATTACTTCTTCATCTTTTACTTCTTTTCCTTGGCTTTATAAGCAACCAAATAGATCCTAGTAGCCTTGACTGAGAAACAAGACCAGAGAACACGCAATTTATGCTAAGATAAATATACGTTATACAAATAATTTAGTGCAAACATTTAAAATCATGAAATTAAGCGAACACATTTGGGGGTCCATGCCAACAACTAAAGCCAAAACACAAGCAATGAAATTACGTGGTCCTAACCTGGAGCCAGATAAACTTGTAACTGTCATCTGTTGTAACCACACCCTTCCTATGCAACTCTGATGTAGCATCAGCATCCATTACAATAGAGTCACCGACTGCCTGTCAAGTTTGCATAAGGATCAGAATGAAAGAGCAATAATTAATAGCATAAAATGATTACCAAAAACCAATACAACCCTCTCATTTATGAAAGGATAAAGCCAGGAGAAGAAGTTTTTCTAGCCTTGGAAATACATCGGATCACTAAGGGCACTAGAATATAGTGAAAAGCGTATTGTGCAGGCTGCAGCAGAGTATAGTTGATAACATTAAAAATGACATGAAATGCTTCAGTTATATCTATCGCCACATCAATTGAAGTGCATCATCAATACAATGGTGGCAGAAATAAATAATTTACAGCATAAGGAACATGTGATAGAGAACAGACAAAACAACTGAGACTGAGACTGATGCAACTGTGGATTAAAAGCTTGTAACATGAGATCATAGATCCATTTGTTCTCAGTGAATGGACATCCTGCCAAAATTGAAGCAGGATTAAACAATTTGGACCATAAGGTGGCTACTAAATGTGAGAAACAATATTTGGCAAGGCAGCAACTCCAATCCAGGTACAAATTGGTGCTAACTCTGCCATAATAATCTCACACCTTTCTTTTTCTTCTAGTATTCTATTCCTGTGGAACTCCATCTACTAAAAGCTATTGATAACCATAATCAAACCCTAAATTCACAAGCCCTTCCACCTTCCAAATTAAGTATGTTTTATTCAATTTTTTTTTCTTAAAAATGTTCCACTTTAAACCTAGGGCAACATGAAGTTCCACAGACACTCTCCAGCAAATCTAGGAATTTTACAATCATAGGCCACTTTGGATGCACAAATGGTGACATCATATCCTTACATTGGAAGAAATGAAGAAACAAAAGTCAGAAAACAAAAAGTTCAGGTATTGATGGAGGCTGTCTAATATCCCATCATCCCTATATTTTGTGGACAAGAAAAAGCACCCTTCCATATAAACTCATTGTTCATGTAAACTCCTTGGAATTTCTCGATCAGAATTTTTTGCTTGTCTTCTCACAAGTTTCAAGGAAGATATCATCATTAAGGCCACTATCATCCCTAAAACCTAAACCTAACTCTAGAGTTCTATGCTCACAGGCAGCTGCCTGCGATAACAGCAGAGTTACTTTGCTGGGGCATCAAAGAGGGGTTATTCACCATATTAAATTGCTCCCCTGCCATGGAAATGTGCCGTCTGTTATGACCATGCTGGGCGCACGAAGAGAGAGAGAGCACTACCAAATAAAAAGTTAAAACAATATAAATTAAATGCCCTCTCTCATCTGATTTTATTATGGTGGCAGTGCCCCTCCCCTTTTATATATATATATATATATAATTGTTCATAATTCATATTCTTTATAAATAATAATAATAATATAAAAATAAAGAGTTTGAGTTTTTAAGAGATGCGGCCGTGTGGAGTAGAGTAACTAGAATTTTTTTTGATATATATATATATATTTTAAAATGGTTTTGAAAGGTTTAATAATTCATAAATTGGTTCCCGAAACATATTTTGTCGAAACAGTCGAAACATACCGAAATGGCCGAAACACGCCGAAACGGACCGAAATGGCCAAAAAAATCTTCCGAAACAAAATATAGTGCTTATCTTTTCGGATAAGCTACCGAAACGAAACGCCTCGACCGAAACGGCCGAAACGAAACGAAATTGACAACTCTGTTTTATTGCCTTCGCCTTTAAGGGGCCCAACGTCTCAGTTTCTGGGATTATCTTTTCAATTTTGTGACAAGAGCTTTTTGGGTATATAGTATGTTATATAAGTATGTGCAAAAGTTTTTCTTCTTTAATTGAAATTCTTTTAGCTGATGGCTTCTTCTTCTGTTGTTGATTCTGATCTTGTCATCAGATGGAGGCAAATGTTGTGTTATTTTCTGAGTTTTATTACAACACTGCTATGGTTCATTTCTTGGAACTTTTCTGGTTGCACGTACGTGCATTTAGTTCACCTGTATGCTGTGCACAAAACATAACATCCTTTGAAATATGCTCCACATCACAAATACAGTTTATTATAGCTCCAGAAAGATTCAGTACTGTTGTGTTGATATCCTCTGTAGTGCAGCCAGAGTTCCAAAACATTTGGCATGGCAACATGGTATTTAGGTTTCTTATTATCAGCTTCCTATCTGATGTTCGACTTCATTCAATGCCTAACTATATGTTATAATGGTTGTTGAGAGATTATGCCATTTAGTATGTTGTTCCAGTATAAAAGGTTTCTAACTTTGCTTTTGCTTGAATTCAGCTTCTGGTTATCTCTTTCCTGTTTGGCATTATCTTGAACATCAAGTGTCATTTCTACATGTCATACTTTGCCAGCTGCAAGCAACAATTTTTACCCATTTTAGCTTTTTTTCGCTTCAATTTAAAGCTTAGCTTTCTTGCTGATCATTGTTTGGGATCTGGTCACACCATTTAACAGTCAGCAGGTCACAAGTGCAAGAGTTATATAGTTATAACAAGAATAAAATAATATTGAAATTATCAAATGAGCTTATATTAAGAAGTGATAAAGAAAGATTTAGGATATATCTGATTTTTGAGAACAGTATTGTTTTTTATTTTTATTTTCATAGAAAATAGAGAACACTTGTGAAAACACCTTTGATGAATGAAAATGAAAATAATTTTCTTAAAAATGCAACTCTAAAATGACAGAAAACTGAAAAGCAGCTTGAAGATGTTTTCACTATTTTCCATCAAAAGAAAGAAGAAAGCCGATTACGAAAGACCTATTGTGTATCACTTTTAATTCCTGTTTTTTATTTTTAAAATAGAAACATGAAACCTAAAATAAAAAATTATATTTGTTTACATTGATTTTAATTTTAATTTTAATTTTTAAAAGTAACTCACATTATTTATGAAAAAAGTAGAAGCAAAACTTTTGCACTTTCACTATTTTTAAGTATCGTTTTGTTAGAAGTCAAGACAACTTTTTGGAAAAGTAACAATATATTATTATATAAAAATATATCTTAATATACTATAATTATATATAATATATTACATAATATATATATATTTATAACATAATATAGTATTAATCTTATATTATTTGTAAAATAATCATAGTTTATTATAATATTATAATATTGCATATAATGATGTTAAATATAAAATTATATTTGTAGGGTGCATTGGATTATGGTTGGCTGAAATAAAATTGTGAAATATAATAGTAGCTACCAAACATGTTTCTATTGTTAAAATTGTAAAAAGAGTAAAAAAATAAAAAAAGTATACTTTAAATTTTTCATAAAAAAGTGATGGCAATGTCAAACGTAGTTAAGGACTAAAAAACTTGAAAACATATAAGTTGATGGTATTCTCTTTAATTTTTTTAACATTTCTTTTCAAAGATATTGTTTATAATAAAAAAATAAAAATAAATTCTGGTTTCACTTACCAAATATATTTTTTAGAGATTAGAAAACAAAAAATGAAAACTATTTTCAGAAAATGAAAACAAAAATTCAAGAACCAAGCACGGTTTTAGTATAAATATGACTAAACCTAGTAGAACAGAGAAAAAGAATTTATGTGATCAACTCCAACTAATTTGAGATTAAGGTTTTGTTGTTACCGTTGTTATTTTTGTCGTTATAAAATGAACTTACCGATACAGTAAATATTATAAATTTTACATCATGCATTTTATGAGTTTAGTTTCTTTTGAGTGCCTCCACTATCTCCCACAAAATTACTATTTTGGTAATTTAAAATAATATTTAGTAACTGCCTTCAAATACATTTAGTTAAATTCATTCTACTCAACTCATCTAAGCCTTTTCTCAACTATATATGGGGTCGGCTACATGAATATGCTTCCTCCACTCTGCTCTATTCAGAACTAAGTTGACATTCAAATTACAAATAATTATATCTTTTTAAAGTATTTCTATCCATGTTAATTTAGGTCTACTTCTACCTCTATCCTTACTATGGATTGTTAAAAGATCACTCTTTCTAACTTGAGGAGGATCTAAAGGTCTTCGTTGTATATGTCCAAACCACCATAATCGATTTTCTCTTATTTTATCTTTAGTTAAATTCATTCTAGCAGCTGTATTTTCAAATATTAATCTTGATAATTTATAGTAGGGAGTATGATTGTGTTTCAAGTTGCCCAAGTAGGTGAGGTCATTATAAACAAGGGGTATGGATAGAGCAAAGCAATAAAAACATGAATATAGATACCATGTCAATTATGTTTCCTGTTGCTTCACATTCAAATTTTTATTATGTGCTGACTGCATGAAAAACCTTTTTGAATAATTAATAATATAGATGTTTGGATGAAAATTTTAAAATCAGGTAATTATTTATCTTACATTGTACTTTGTCCACAGCACGGAATTGTCAATCATAGTTTTAACATAGATATTTGCTTTCTGATTCAGCCGGCTTGCTTTGTCTACAGAATGGAATCATCACTTTAGCTAATTGCATGTTATACATTGATTCCGTGTGTGTCTGGTTATACAATGCACATGAATGACATTAATATAAAAGCAAAGCAATAATTTGGTAAATTAGATGCAAGATTGCAGTGTGAATTAAGGCCCCATTTGGTTGGCACTTCTTTCCTGAGGGCGACTTTACCAAAAAAGTGTCAGGCACCCCTCTTGTTTGGATGGAGTCTTCAACCATAGTCAACAAAAACAGGCATTTCCATGGGGAGATGATTCCTACACCCGTACGGAAACCTCAAACACATTGCTGAGATGAGAAAAAGCTATTCCTATGGCTCAGGAATCATGACATTTCCAAGATTACCATCTTATTAGGTAAGTCGTGTCTCTCGACAGCATCAGCCTCGCCAAGGAGACTGACTTTGCCACCCTTGCCAACATGAGTTCGCTCAGTTTCAACCTCTCCCTCTCCCTCTCCCTCTCCAGGAACTTCCTCACCGACCACCCCGTTCCCACCCTTGGCTCTCTCACCTCCCTCCAGCACTTGGACCTCTCCAGAAACCAGTTCTATGGCCCCATCCTCAGTGACATTGCTGAGCTCTCGAATCTGGTACATCTGAACCTCTCTTACACTGCCTTCTCTCAGGCTTTCCCTACTGGGTTTTGCTCCAAGGTCTGAAGGTGCTAGACTTGAGATCCAATGGCCTGACAGATCAGATTTGCTTGGTTCTTTCCGAGATGAGGAATGTAGAATACCTGGATTTTAGTAGCAACGAATTCTATAAAGAGCTTCTCATGGAATCGGAGAACCTCTCTAGCCTGATGAACACATTTAAATATGTTAATTTGAGAACTAATAAGCTCTATGGAGGTTTCTTATCCAGCGATTCCTTGCAGTTGTTTAGGGACTTGATGGTTTTATATGTCCAACAATCAGCTCTTTGGGGAACTTCCCTTGTTTGATTCCTTGGGCAATTTAAGAACTTTGAGGGTGGGGAACAATCAGCTTTCTGAATTAATTAAAGAAGAGCTCCTTGGAAGCACAGTGTCATTGAGAGATCTTGATCTCTGTGGAAATAGATTTACAGGTAATTACATCGCATTTTATATTTAATGAAACATGATTTAGCTCCATTGCTCATTACACTCTTTGGCTGTATTTTGAGTTTATTAGGTTACATTTGTACTGATAAGGGGAAAATGAAATTGTCATGTAATCTTTTGTTTATGATGCTCTTGACATTTGCATTGAAGTTTAGATTGTCTTTAAATTTGTGACTAGAAAAATAATTTTATAATTTATTCTTAGTCAGAAATGTGGTTGTTATCCCATCAACATATTATTCACCATTTTTTATCTGTGTGTGTGCAGGTTATGTTCAAACCATTACTTCAACAGTCTTGAAAGTTCTAAATCTGTCTTTAAATGACCTGTCAGGTCCATTGCGCTCTAGAGGAAGCTGCATCTCAGTGATATGAGTAAAAATATGCTATATGGGCATCTCTCTGTGATGCAGAGGTGGGAAGATTCGCTTGAGATTGTTGGCTTCAGTTCTAATGAACTGTCCGGAAGCTTTCCAAATGATATTCTTCCATTCATGTTTCTTATATCCATTGAGATTAGTAATAATTCATTAGCAAGATCCCTTCCTCCTGTATTAGGATGCTGCCCAAAGTTATCTCAGGTTGATTTTTGTTTAAATGGGTTCACTGGACACATTTGCCAAAAAATTTAAGCCATGAACTTTGACAAGTTATGTTTCTTTCACATTCAACTGAGTCACAGGTTCTACCATTTTATGACCAGCTCAAGAGTCTTGATTTATCTAATAGCCAATTAAGCAGTTCCTTAGTTTTCAAAGACTTCAGTTGCTTGATCTGACAAGAAATGCCATATCTGGAGTGTGATTGGTAAGCTAGATGACTTATGATTTCCTAGGTTGTCAAGGGAAAACCATATGAAATGCACACAGGAAAATCCATTTCCCAGGTTTCTTGCGCATGATCAACCAAATGTGCACACAAGAAAAGTCTTCCTAGGAATCTATTTCCCAAGCAGTCAATTCCCATGATGCATTCCTGGGAATTCCTTCCACATTTGGATATGAAGGATGGGTATACAAATAGAAATTCCATTATGTCTCTAGTTATATATACACCAGGGGTAGCTTTGATCCTCATATTCAATATTATTGATACTCTCCCTCGCAAGTTTGCATTTTAAGTTTCTCACTCTCATGAGAGGCACCTGTTTCTCAAACATCTATTATTTATAACATGTTTTTAGAGAGAGTGATTCTTGTGCAATTAAAATAATACTTTTTACCTCAAAGGTATAATTTATTAGGGGTGAGCCTTGGTGTAGACCCCACAAAGGCAAGAGCCCTGTGCACTGGGAAGGCCCCTTTTAGTATCCAAAGCCTCCCAGGTCCCTTCAAATTCTGTTCCTACATATCTACTGCCTGTTAGCTACCTCCAATGCGAGGAGGTTATGAACAGCAACATGATGCAGCAATCAAACAGGCCCTAAAATGTCTCACATTAACTTAAGCAAAATATAGATTGCTCTACCCCCAAGAATAGCTCCTATCCCATATAATCCGTAGATATTCCAGAATTCATAGATCAAAACAATCTTAATTTCAGGTCTGACAGGGAATTCCAGAACATTAGAAACTAAGAGCCTGTTTGGATGTTAAGATTAGGTTGTCCCAAGATAACGCATGCACTAATGAGGGAGCCTTATGGGCAGAAGCAAGTACCTGATGAAATTAAAGGAACTGGAGCTTGGATTATCCTAATTTTCAAGGATGCCTTAAACCACCTTTTTAGTGGAGCACCTTATCAGAGAATTCCAGGGTTATCAATTCTGTCAGGCTTCTGTAATTCTTTGATTTTCTCTCTGCATGTTCTTATTACCCCCTCCATGACCCCCAGTTTAGTGGGAAGTTATCTGAGGATTATTTTGGGCTTCCAAAAAGCCACTAAGTTCACCTAATAAACATTCCAATTTCCTAGCAGCCCACAGTATTTCCATAAACCCATCAGCTGTCAACTCTTGAACACTAGGTCACCTTTTTCGGTTCCATAATAATTTGGTAATAGAGTAGTAAAAATACCTTTCCTGAATTAGCATGATATATATAGCAGACAAGTAACCGAGCAAAGTTTCTATTCCTTCAAGGGTGTTATTGAAGGAAAAGAGTAAGACTGCATGTGCGAATGGATGCATTCCACATAAAATGCCACGGTTCCAATGTGCACAGTTACTTGGTTAGGTAGAGATTGAAAAAGAGGTGGAGGGGGGGGAGGGAAAACCCAGTAAGAGTAGTGAACCATATAAAATTCAGAATAATCAATGACAAGTTTTGAAGAAAAATAATAAAACGGAGATACCTTGTTCCGAGCACTCCTAGCCTTTTGTCTGGCTTCTTCCATTGCAACATTAAAGCCTTCTAAATCAACTTTTAGTCCTCTTTCTTCAGCCATTAGCTGAAAAAGAAGATGGTGGGAAAAGAAAGCAGAAAAGGATTAATCATTGCAAACAAAGAAAATGTACAGGAATTAAAGCCATATAATGGATGCATACATACCTGAGTTAAATCTATTGGAAAGCCATAGGTGTCCCACAAAATAAATGCATCCTGCAACCGACGCAATCACGCCAATATAACAAGATGTAACCTGAGGCTAAATATATTCTAGGAAAAAGCCTTATAAAAACTCAGAAAAAGCTGAAAACAGAAGCTGATAAAATCCTGTAGCCAAAATACACTTGCACAACAAAATTGATACTATAAAAACACCAGAAGCAAAGAAGAGGAAAATGCAATTTTTCTTGCTAGTCTGATCACCAAGGTTTTCCATACCAATATACCAGTAACTGTACTTGTACCTAACTGGTACAATGTTGATACACTCTGGCTCTTGTTACCAACACTCAGCACAGGGTTTATACTGAGAATTGGTTCCCTGCCTGTATGAGTCAATCCAGTCCATTGCTGAAAACCATGTTGATCGCAACAATTAAAAAGTAGAGAAGAATGGGTCACAGTCAACCGGTACACAAGAAATAACAAAACAAAAACCCAAACTCTGGTTTGTCTTTCTCCTAGAAGAGCAATCCACAATGCAAATCAATGCATGACACTGGACAACAAAAAGAAGGCATCTTTTCAAAGAAATATTCCACATAAGAAAGAATTAAGCATAAAAAGAGTAACCAACTCAACTCAACTCATCTAAGCCATTTCCCAACTACATGGGGTCGGCTACATGAATCTACTTCCTCCACTCTGTTCTATTCAGGACCAAATCGACATTCAAATTACAAATAGTTATATCTTTTTTAATTATTTCTATCCATGTTAATTTTGGTCTACCTCTACCTCTATTCTTACCATGAATTGTTAAAAGATCACTCTTTCTAACTGAAGCATTTAAAGGTCTACGTTGCATATGTCCAAACCACCGCAATCGATTTTCTTTCATTTTATCTTCAATTGGGGCTACTTCTATCATTTCTCTTATATGTTTATTTATAATTCTATCTTTTAAAGTTTTACCACATATCCATCTTAACATACGCATTTTTGTTACACTTAATTTATTAACATGTTTCAATATTGCCCAACACTCTGTTCCATATATTATAGCTGGTCTAATAGCAGTTTTATAGAACTATTCTTTCAAATTTAATGGGATGCGCCGATCATACAATACTCCCGAAGCACTCATCCACTTAATCCATCCTGCTTTAACTCTATGTTTCACATCTTCACCTATTTCACCTTTTTGCTGGATAATTGATCACAAATGCCTAAATTTTTCACTCTTTGATATCTCTTGGCTTGCAAACTTCACTGTTTCTTTTTTTGTATTTCTACTCCCATAAAAATTACATTTCATGTATTCAGTTTTTATTCTACTAATCTTAAAACCTTTAGATTCTAAAACCTCTCTCCAAATCTCTAGCTTAACATTTACTTCAGATTTAGTTTCATCAATCAACACTATATCATCTGCAAATAACATACATGGGATATTATTTTGAATATGTTTGGTTAATTCATCCATAACTAATACAAAAAGATACAGACTTAAGGCAGATCCTTGATGTAAACCTACAGTAATTGAAAACTCACTAGTTTCTCCTATTATTGTTTTAACAATAGTTATTGCTCTATCATACATATCTTTTATCAATTCTATGTACCTTTTAGTAACTCCTTTTTTTCTCTAAAACCCATCATATTATTTCTCTAGGTACTCTATCATATACTTTCTTTAAATCAATAAAGACCATATGAATGTCTTTTTTTTTGTTCTCTATTTTTCTCCATCAATCTTCTTAATAAATAAATAGCTTCCAACAGTAGATCTTCTAGACATAAATCCAAATTGATTATTTGACACCAAAGTTTCAGCTCTTATTTGATTTTCTATTACTCTCTTCCATAATTTCATTATATGACTCATTAGCTTAATCCTTTATAATTTGCACAGTTTTGAATATCTTCTTTATTTTTATATGAGTATTAATATACTTTTTCTTCAATGAACCGGCATTCTTTTAGTTACTACAATCCTGTTAAATAAATTGATTAACCACATGACTCCAATTTCTCCTAAGCCTTTCAAAACCTCAATAGGAATCGCATCCAATCCTAATGCCTTTGCATTTTTCATTTTACTTAAAGCCTTTTTAACCTCAAGCATGCTAAATTTACGAAAAAAATTATGCTCATTTGTTACTCATAGGTTATCACATCCTTCTATCCTTAAATTTACTAAATTATTTTCATTTAATGATTTTTTAAAATAACTTTTCCATTATTCTTTTATCTCTTTTTCTTTTACTAAAACTCTTTCATCTTCATCCTTAATACATTTAATATAGTCAAAATCTTTTGTTTTCTTTTTTATTAGTTTTGCTAATTTATATATAGTTTTTTCACCTTCTTTCGTATCTAATCTATTATATAAATCATCATAGGCTTTAAGTTTGGCATTACTTACCATGTTTTTAGCTTCTTTCTTTGCATCCCTATACTTTTTAAGACTTTCTTCATCCTTAGCCTCTTGTCAAATTTTATAGTTTGTCTTTTTAAGCTTGATGATAGCTTAAACTTCCTCGTTCCACCACCAAGTTTCCTTTCCTACTAGTCCTATTCCTTTTGATTCTCCTAGAACTTCTTTTGCTATGGCAGCACATTCACCTTATCAACTAAAGCAACATATATAAGAAAAACAAATCAGCTAACATCTATTACATTACATTGACAACTTCATGAAAGAAAAAACGAAGCAAGGAGAAATAAACTCATATTCACTTCTTCCCCCCCCCCCCCCCCCTCCCACCAAAAACACACACACACAAACCCCAAAAAAAAAAAAAGTGCAAACACAAATTAAACAAATAAGAAAGACAGAAATCATCCAAGCCACACCATACTATAATGGATCCGCTGAATGTTTAAGCAGAAGTCCACAGCAAGTCATTCAGCAAAGTATATCATTCATAATTAGGAAAAGAATAATATGTGGTGACAACTAGACAAGAGAGGACTTGCCTGCCCACTCAATTTCTTCCCCTGAACATCCTGAGCAGCCTTCTTAAACTTCTCAATTCCCTGAAAATAGGATATTTTATTGAGTTTCATTACAAACAGAGTAAAGCAATAATAGGAATAACTGCATCAGTGTTCAATAGATAATTAAAATAAATTGACTCCATGTTTGCTGGTTTGCATGCATTGGAATGCAAGTGTACACAATAATAAAATTGATGTTGTCTTTCTCCTTCTTTTTCATAAAATATTTTTTTTTGAAATCTCCTTAACTAAAGATTTTCACCTTGCAAACAATGCTGCCAAAATTTGTGCATGTTCTGACAGATAAAAGTGATTCAAGTGAAAATTGATAAAAGCATTTAATAGACACAGCACTCTCTTTCCATCTTACATGTGCACTGCATTCCATCAATAATATGTATGACATGTGCAGCACCTAAAAAAACCCCTAAAAGAATGTGTTAAGAATATGCCAGTAACTTAGAAGGATCAAAGACAATAAATTCAAAGATATTGTATATTTCCAATAATTTAGGTAATAGCGCAGTATCCATGTTGGTCAACTGCTGGCAATGAGACGCATCATTTTGTGCTGAAGAAAAAAGCGCTTAAAAGCCTTTTTAATTGGAAAGTAATATGGATTTAATAGATGTGCTAATCAGTGCCATCTGCCAGTACTTGCTTGGATTGGCACAGCAGGAACTTAAAACCTTGTGTTTTTTCTCCTTTTGGGTAAGCAGACCATGTACTTTTAACAAAACTGCACGCTATGATTCATTAAAATTATGAAAAGTAGACTAAATGTGTTAATAGATTTCCTTATGTTGCAAAAAATGGGGGCACATGTTAAAATCTATGTAGTTACAAACAAGTCCAATTTTTATCAGTCTGATTATGCAGCACACAAAGTATAAACAAGGATCTGCGATTAGATTTTTGCCAACTTTATAAAGTTGAAAAGGATGAAATCTTTTAAGGAACAAATTAGCCAAGTCAAATAATTTGCAAATTGACACAAGCAATTGATCTGAAATATTAAAATTGTGTCAAGATTATTTAGACTTGATAAGCCACATTACCTTTACTAATGTTCTTCCGAAACTTGCTTCTTCTTCTGCAATAATTTCTTTAATCTTGGTCTCAAATTGCTTAAGCTCTGGAAATGCATCCCCCATCACTTTTACAACAATGCCTACAAGACTAGATATCAACCATCATAATCATGAGGTTAGTCATACAGAAAAATGACCACCAACAATATAAGCACAAAAAGGTTGAATTTACCTTACCTTAAAAAAAAGCCTTAATTCAGGAATAGAGACAAGCTAAAGACAAGAGGAAAGGAAAATCAAGAACCTACATCACAGATCTCAGGACTCCATCATTAATAAGCATTTGCCTAGCAATATCACAAACTAGTCCATCTCTCAACCATTAATGCATCCTTTATCATAATGGTTATCAAATTTAAACATTTAGACACCATAAACAATGCCACAAATATTTTGCTAGTCAGACACCCATATATAACCACCTTTCACTGGACTTGTTTAGAAGGTTGTTCCCATACAACCTTGAAAGCAAATAACATGCTTAAGCATCACTCAAAAACTAACAGCACTCAACATGATATTTTCATTGCAATGATCATGAATTATTCCAGCAATCAAAAACCTCAATTTACTGGAGGAACTGCAATAAAATCAGGTAAGATATGATAAGTTGATAGCAGCCATTGCTATTCTTTAACCCCACATCCCAAAAAAGGCAAAAAAAGAACCATTTTCCAGCAAGGTCTATATGACAGACTTCAAGCACCAGAGCTCAAAGATAGCATGCTCTGTCAATTACCAGCCCTGCTACAGTTCTTCACCTCCATAATTTCATGTATCACTGTTACATGTTAGCACAAGGCAGCACCCACTTTTAGCAGCCCTGTGAACCTTTTCTAATTACCATATTTAACACCATCATCAGTCTCTCTAGTTTCATTTAGCCATTCCATAACGTTGCACCTCATGACGGAGGGGACAATCATATTGACCTCACATTGTCACTCTTGATCTTATGAATCTACCCAATTAAATCAACAAAAGTTCCTCGACCCCTCCAAAAAGAAACACCCAATTAGCACCCTGCAATGGTTCATGAAATCTATATCAGACCAAAAAACAACATCCCAGATGGCAAATGTTTGCCCAAACTTAAATTCAAGTGTTTTGTTCTACACGAGGTCTGTCATACTGATCCATACCTACCATACCATACCATACTGTACTGATATGATACCAAAGCTCGATACAATAAGAACTGAACCAATCAGAACCATCCTGTACAGCTCGACACCAACCCATACCACTCGATATCAAGTGATATATGATTAAGAGTGAGAAAATTATTAATCTCTATTTCAGTAAAGGGTGCATACCGTACGATACCGTATCAAATCAATAATGTGCCGGTATGATTCTTGGTACTGGTTTTGCAAGCCTTGGTTCTACATATGAAATTTCCATAAGGCTATGAAAAAGATTTTAAACATCCATAAGATGCACTTAAGGCATATCTGAGTTCCAAAATTTGGACTATATTACAGGGGAACAAACAGTTGCCCCTCAGTTACGAGTAAACAAACACATCTTTACCAAAGGTACAAATCCTACAACAGTTCCAATACTCTCTAAGCATAGCAGTAGTTTGGAACATCATATATCAGACAAAAGCAGTCACATTCTAGATGTGCATTCCACTAAGCCCTTGAAAATGCCATTTTTGTAAAATTAAAACAAAGTAAAATGCCAGGAGAAAAGAAAAACAAGACATGCTGGACCTTGTCAAATAAGGATTGCGTGCATGATAAACAACAATGCTTGAAAACCCAAGCATATGACAGAAGATTATCATTCTTACCCACTAAAAAATCCTTCTTGTCCTTTCAGAACTTCCCTTCCATAACGAACAGCACGTCGAAGAATACGTCTAAGAACATACTCTCGTCCCTCATTGCCTGAACATAAGGTAGTACTTGTGCATCAGCCATGTGACAGAGTTGTATTCACACACACACACACACACACACACACACACACACACAAAAGAAAGAGAATGATACAAATTCACTTATAATAGGAGGCAATGGATTGCATAACACTGTTGATCACCAAAAAAAACTCAAGGTACAAATTATTTATACAAGCAATAATCAGTAATAATGATTTTCCACTGTGAGAGTTAACATTTTAAGTGTACCCATAAGTTAATTATTTCCATGTATGTAAGTGCTCATAAATGAATTTTTGACAGAATCGGCACTAGAATCAGCATCTCTTTTAAGCAGCATGTGACATCAACTTCCTAACCTCAAGGTAATCTCATTTGATAAATGAGAACACAAAATGTTATAACATAATAGAAATTAACCAGGACAATAGCCCACAAAACATTGAGCCTTGCCCCAACTATTCCTGGTTAGCTTCTAAGTCGTCATTTACTACGAATTAAAATGGTTACCTCTGACACTATTCCAGCAAATGCAAAGAATCCAAATAATATGATCAGAAAAAATGATAAAGCATTATGCTGTTATTCCTGATTCTTTAATTTTTAATTTTTATGATGTGCTCAAACAAGAATGTGAACATTAGGAACTTGACAGGTATTGGAAATTCTGTCATGAAATTTGTGATTTAAACAGTTTCATTTTGCTGCCATCTACCTATATAATTCATAATTCATAAAATTTGTGATTTAAACAGTTTCATTTCCTGCCATCTACCTACATAATTCATAATTCAGACAACGCAGCTCATTGCTCTTTTAACATTCTGCGAGCATTTACTAGTTTCCTCCATAAGTTCAGCCCAGATATTTCAAAAAATAAAAAATAAAAAATCGGAGTGGAAAATTTATCAAAAATAATAACCAAGATAATGTAAGATTCACCAGCATCAAAAAGCTCATAAATCTCAATGTACCAAAGTTGCAGTCTACTGTATTGGTTAAGCTGTGCAAGGTATTTTCAGTTTAACAAGTAGTATGTCTTTTGCAACAAAAGTTGAAGCTAGAATAAATGATATTAAGACAAGAAAAATATAAAAATATATTATATGTGCTAAACATTTACCAGGACAAGAACCGTCTGCAATAGCAAAAGAAAGAGTTCTTATGTGATCAGCAACCACTCTGTAAGCCATATCAACTTTGTCAACATCATCTGGCCCAACTTGTCCAGAGTATGGCTGCGCCCCTGTCACCTGTAATCATAAGTAAAAACAATTAATCATAAGTAAAAACAGTAAATTAAAAAAAAAAACTTCGGAAAGAGGCTCATGCTTATTTTGAACTGAGTTCTCATAACAACTTTAGTTAGTACAAGTTTTCAATCAACAAAGGATGATGGTGTTATAAACATACCTTCTGGATAGCATCAAATATGGGAAAGAATAAATCGGTATCATAATTGCTCATCTTATTCTGAAGGATTGAAGTCAAGCGTTCAAAACCCAGTCCAGTGTCAACATGCTTCGCAGGCAAAGACCTTAGGCTGCCATCAGCTTCCCTATTGAACTGCAGGAAGTCAGAGGTGGGCGTAAATATATTATCATCAAATGCAAAAGCACAAAAAAACCACTATTATGCAAATACATAATCAAGAACTGAAAGATGGGGTGTAAGATAGTAAACCTGAATAAACACAAGGTTCCAGATTTCAATGCATGTAGGGTCATCATTGTTGACCAACGAAGCAGCATCTCTGTTACCAATGCGATCAAAATGAATTTCAGTACAAGGTCCACAAGGGCCAGTATCACCCATCTCCCAGAAGTTGTCCTGTTGAAGATCAAAACAACACATGAAAATAAAGAACAATACATGTGGAGTTACAAGGCATGCATTTAAAATCAAATCAACGTGCAAGTTCAAACATAAAAGAATACATCACAGATCAGGCTATACAATAAACTTAATTGGAAGTCAATAATAGAACAAAGTAAAGATTAATATTATACTTAAAGAAGAAAATAGCCAGAGAAGACAACATGAGAAACATTAAAAAAATGCAACCTAAAAATGAGTAACTTTTGAGATGGAAATTATCATGGTTCGAAGCTTCATCTAGAATGCCAGAACTAAAAAGTTCACTTTCAGCCATAATGGATATGAGACTGAAATCGCTATCAAACTTTCAGCTAGACGCAATTATGGGTTGTTTTAAAGTGTATATAGACAGAGGTCCATCAAGAGTATGAATTAGTATGTCTTACAGATTATTTTAAGGAAATTAATTCATCCATGGAGGCTTTTCCTCACAATTATTGCTTCTCAACTTCTATCTCAACTTCTTCTCTTCCTCGATTTCTCATTCTTATCCTTCTTTCCATTTCTTTCCTCTCGATTGAATCCTTTAGCTGCAGGTTTCTACATTCCACAAAAAAAGTGGTAATAGTTCCAGATATGAACAGGATGGTGCACAAAAGACTTCAACAGCTCTTCTCTGTATCTGGGGCTGCATCACTCCAGCAATAGTTCTCCATGCTTCATCTATTATCCACCAATTTCATAGGCATACATTTTCAACGTTGGTTATTTCCTAAATATCTTTGAACCTACAGCAACTTTCACACTCAAAACTAATCAAACCCTTGGTACATATGCTGGTGTCAATATATGGTCAGTTGCTAATGTGATATCAATGCTAATACTATAAGCATACAATTTAGGCATCATACCAAAGGAAGCAAGTGATCTCTCTCCATGAAAAGTATATAATTGGCCAGTGTATGAGAAATGCTAAATTGGAAGGTATAATGCAACAGTAATATATATATAAAATGTCATATTCATCACTTTGCCTGATATGGCGGCAAGCGTTGCTAGGTAAATGTCTACCTTACCTTGCAACCAAAAGGCAGTACTCGTCCAGGTGGCAATAAATTTAGCCACATGTTTCTTGCTTCAGTATCAGCTGCAAGGCCAGCCTTCTCATCACCACCAAAATAGGTGGCATAGATCCTGTCTGTAGGCAACTTATACACCTGTGGAAAAAATCAAACAATAATAGTAACTGTCAGTTGATTACATAGACAAACAAAAACCACCCGGAATATATCGACAAAACTCCCTCAAAGTGAGGGAGGGGGTGTAGATATTTCCAAACTTCTATATATAAAACAAGTTATCCAATATCAATGTTCCCTACATGACATAAAAGGTATTTTCCGTTTATTTTCTCTGCGGTGAATGCAAACTGGCAAATCCACCGAACTAATTCCACTCAAGCATACAGAGGCACCACTTAAGATTTTAAAAAGATAGATTAGCAAGATCAGTGCAGAATTTTGGACAATATAAGAAACTTAACAGCAAGAATAAGCATGCAAACTAAGGATTCATATTGACTTGGATCCGGATGTAAAAACTCCTTGAGGAACATATCAGAACGAGCCAAAAGAGAACTTCAATTTAACTTATACAAAAGCACTCGAAGTAATCAGTATTAAAAAAAGAAAAAAAAAAAAAAGGAGAAAAGAAAAGGGCGAGGTCTATGGTAAGAAATTTATCGCGAGAATGCGATGGAGAGGGACCTGGGTGAGGAGCTCCCAGGCCCAGCAGATGGCCTCCCGCTTGAAGTAGTCACCGAAGGACCAGTTGCCGAGCATCTCGAAGAAGGTGTGGTGGTAGGTGTCCTTGCCGACGTCGTCGAGGTCGTTGTGCTTCCCGCCGGCGCGGATGCACTTTTGGGTGTTGTAGGCCCTGGTGAGCTTGCCGAGGGGGTTCGCCGGGTTCACGGTCCCGAGGAAGATGGGCTTGAACTGGTTCATCCCGGCGTTGGTGAAAAGGAGAGTAGGATCCTCCAACGGCACCACCGGGCTCGACCGCCAGTTCACGTGCTCCTTCCCCTCGAAGAACCGGAAGAAGGTCTCTCTCACCTTGCTCGCCGGCCACTCCATCGCCGCCGGTGGTGCCTCCTTCGTCATCGGCGCCGGCGGATGGGGAGCGGAAGCGGTGGAGAAAAACCCAATCCGAAAGCTAACCCTAACCCTAGGGGAGAGGACGAAGCGAAGCGGCGGTAGTAGGGCTGAGAAGGACATGTCCGAGGCCGGTCATTGAAAGGATATTTATATGTTCGAGTTGGTCTAGGGAACCATTTTCACCCTGCGTTCCAGGGATGCTGGGTCAGTGGGGTTGGCCAGAGCCTGTTAGCGGTACACAAAAAATATCACACGGCTAGAGAACAGATTTATCTCGCCAAATATATATGTATAAATGCGCGCGCTAAAACAGCGAATTAATTATTTAATTTTTTCATTGATCAAATAATTTTCTGAATTATTTTTTGTGTATTAAATTAAACTGACCATAATTTATGCAAATCAATTCTTAGGTAACTATCAATAATTCTTTCATGAATCTTTCATTGGTTATTAATTTAATATGCTGTTATGTTTTCAGTTTTCACTCTTCGATATTGTTAACTCTCCCATATATTAGACTTTACATGATATATATATATATATATATATATATATATATATATATATATATATATGGCACTTTACTGTTACAATTTTTTCTTATCATTTTATTTAGGAAAATAATAGTTTATATTTAGAGAGAAATATAATGTTATAACCAAGGTCAGGAAAATTGATATTGAAATCCATAGCAATATATTGTAAAATATTAATACATGTATACTTTTTTATGTTTTTTTCCTTCATATGTTTTTTTTGTTTCTAAATGAAAATAATAAAGATATTGCATGCAGGAAGTAGGGTCAAGGGATTGACTCTATCTTTAATTAACTAATCCGCCCTGGAGGGAGAGAGATAAAAATGCGGAGCCTTCATCCAAGCACTGCTCCATTCTCTCACCAATCACCATCTCCATGCTAATCTAGCCATTAGATTTATCTTCTCCAAGGGAGGCTTGCTTTAATGTGCCAGTCTTTCAGTGAAGCAGACGAAGATAAGAGTTGAGCGTGGACAAGTCTGCTACATAACCGTTGGCATCTTCAATTGAATTACGTGTCATTCCTTATTGTAATATAAAAGTGCTAGCAGAAAGCAGTCAAATCATTCCACCATCCATTTTGCAGGAAATTCAACAGGAGAATATTTTACAGCCAATGTGAAAGAGTTGTGAAAGAGTAGTACACCAAGTATCTCAAGACATCCTCATTTGTAAGGAGTTATGACTCCACAGGAGAACATTCTTCGGTTCTTATTCTACTACGCAGATATCCTGCACATTTTGGAAGTCCCTCTGACACCATCTACTTTTAACTTTTCCCATTGGCACAAACTCTCTTATCCTTGTCTTCTCCTATTAGCACGAACTCTCTTATCCAAATATTTCATGGGGAGATCGCGGGGCATGCACTAGTTTAACGATATTGTCAAGTGATAGTCTCTTTTACCTTCCTGTGGTCTTTTGGAAGAAACATTGACATCGTAGAAAGAAGCATCTACCAGCATGCGCTATTTTTTTGATGATTTATAATTCAGGCTACATGTCATACAAAATTTGAATCATGGAGTTTCCTTAAGCAAGATCTCTTGTGGCATTGAGCATAGAGAATTCCTCACAACCGAGTTGAATCAGTGATCGCTTAGCAAATCGAAAGCAGCCAGTATCTTTGGGCTCTTTTTCTCCATACCGATGCTTCTTCTGAATCGGCTCACACAGAGACGAAGTTCTAGAGTGAAGCAGTAAAATGGATATATTGGTTACCAGTTCATAGTTCATAATCCTTTGCATATGGCAAGTCGAAAGAAGGTCCATTCAGCGCTCTGACCATTTAAATTGCATACCTGTACAGAATTCGCATCCTAGACTGTCATTCAGCTACAATATTTTTGATAGACAAACGAAACTTTCCTATGGGCTTTATTGTGTCAAAGCAGTGACTCCACCAAACCCTAGCTTTGGCATTCATCATTAGACTTGTATCCCAATTTCAAGTCTTCACAAGAGTCTGTAAGAGATTATCAAGTGGTTGGCAACTTAAATCAGAAAAGAAAAGTTAAGCAGGAAAGAAAAATCAATGTAGTCTTGATAACAATTGACAAAACTTACCACAGAAGCACTTTTCAGAATGGTAGCCTAACAGAAATAGAGTTTCTCAAAGTATCCCCCCCCCCCCCCCCCCCAACACACACAAACAAGCTTCATATCTGGGTTTTCAGGCTTTTGCCTTTCACATTTCTGAAGCCCAAGTTTCCAATTACCACAGCTCTGGAATGCCAGAAAGAACCACCTCCAATACCGCTAATAGCAGGAGATGCAAGCTTCTTAAATGCATCAATTTGATAAATGATCATCATGCAAGTTATGATAAGTAAACATTTCAGGCAATTTGTGAAGATCATCAGGGATTAGATCATCAACATTATTTGAGATCTATTCACATAGTAAAACTAATCAAAGTTCACAGTATACAAAGTTGGCAGTTGCAGCAGAGTCTTCACAGCCTCTTCCATCATATCATCATGCATCATACCGGAGTCACCATGACAATTAAATAATGGGAAAATATCCAAAATTGGATATTCTTACATAATCCAGACTGCCTAGTCAAATGGGTGGATTATCACAAAAAGGCAGTGGCAATATGATATTGATATTATTGCAGCAAAACATGGAAGAACATGCCTTCTGAAGTCAACTTTATAGCAAACATTACCATGATCGGACGTACATCATAATTGCTCCACAGAAAAGCACAGTGGAAACTACATATTGGTGAAATCAAATCAGAGTCTCTAGTACATTGAAAATATCATTTGCTCTAAGAGATCATGGATATGATAATTTCAAGCAAACAGTAGCCAGTCACTCTGAATCAAGAGAATGACTTCAGGATTTCTGGCTGTGCGATATAAACGTCCTCAAACTCGTTGTCGTCTGAGAAAAGAAAACGGACCATTAGACAACTAGTTGATAAAAAAACATTACAACAGTATGGTTGTCACAACCCAAGTCCTCACCCAAAAAGGCTAATCAAAATGTTATTATTTGGATTTCTTGATCTTATATAAGCACCTAGAATCTTCTTATTACATAGCTGATGTAAGACTAAACACTTGTCAATATACACTCTCACATACTCCTGTCCGAGTCCTGACATTCTCGCCAAGCTAAAAGTCTGTATTCAAATCCATATCCAAATCCAATGGAACCCAATCGCAAATATAGAGCCTATTTACAGTGCTCTTTAATTCAAATGGGCTATGAACTGAGTCTGCTCTGATGCCATTTGTCACAACTCAAGATCTTACCCAAGAAGGCTAGTCAAAAGTTATTATTTGTGCTCATTAATCCTATATAAGTACTCAAAATCTGTTCAGTACGTAACTGATGTGGGACTAAACACTTCCTGGCACCGGCTCTTACAATAATACAAAATAAGAACTTGCAGATTTTAAATGACATAAGAAACAAGGTCAGAAAGCCCTCTGACATACGTCTCGATATCAAAGAATCATAAAGCCACTCTTTTGTTCCAAAAGAAATGATATCAAATGTGCTAAAGCTTCACATATTAAACATTTCAATAAACAATTTCATCCAACTATTACTGATCCAAGTTTTGTTGTACCTGACATTCTTCTTTTTTCAGAGTACAGTGAGCATAAAGCATTGTGCATGTCAAGGTGCTCTAGATGCCATGCTACAACTCTTTCACTCCATCTCAAATCAACAATGCATGAAATGATGTAACAAATAACACCAACTTTCAGATTAGCAATTAAACGAATCATAAGCATCACCATCTAGATTTAAGCCTATTTGAGAAAAAATAAAACAAAACCAGAATTAACAATAAAAAAATATATGAACCCATTTGTCATCTAATGTCAATTTTTCTTTCAAATTTAGCAGCATGTGCAAACTAGTGTATCTTAAGCCCTCACAGAAATAACAGAACAAATAAGAAAATTTTAGTGTTACTTTTGTCCTTATTGAAAATATGTCTCTAGAGAAAAGCTAAAATAAGACTTCTAAGAGAATTATTCTCTTCTTTTCCACTCTTAGGCACCAAAAACTAAAGTGAAGGCAACAGACAACAAAATGCATGCTTAAAAAACATCAGGATGCAACTTTGTGTACAAATGCAGGCTGTTAATCATCTGAATCCAGTAATGAGTCATCCCTTCTGATGCTACAATGGTTGAGATATCGCTATGCTCTAAAATGTAGCTTTGACTAAATTATTGATAGATGTAACCTATCTCTCCTTAAGATCTTTTTTTTAAATTATATCATCATCTTTCATGGGACTTAGGCCCTGTCAAAGAACACTTTTGGAAGGATCAAAAGCGCTTTCTCAAGCTCAGAAAGCAATTCGGAGAGATAAAGGGATATGATAAAATTTTCAAACCAGATTTCTACTCAAAGTATTTTGGTCAGAAGTTAGAAAAGATTAGGGATGGCAATGGCCTGGGTATGGCCCAAGATGGCCTCTATCAGTCCCTGTCCCCAGTAGAAAAAATGTTCCCGTTCCCCGTCCCGTCCCCGTCCCGTTATAGTTAACGGGACGGGGACAGGAATACCCAGCCGAGTAAACGGGTATCTACTGGATGCCCATTTGGCCATTTACATTAAAAAATAAAATTATTTTATTAATTTTATAATTTATTAAAAAAAATTAAAAAAATACTAATTGATTCGGCTGCATGAAAGAAGAAGAGAAGAGACATGAAGAATGATTCAAATGTGCTTTACTATATATATTTTTTATTTATTTTAAATTTTTAATATTTATATATATATATATATATATTTAAAATTTAAATATATTATATTAAAGCTAACGAGGACGGGGATGGGTAAATGGGGATGGGCGAAGAATACCGTCCTCGGACCATTTACCCGTTTAGCTGTTAACGAGTAATCTCTGTTACCCGTTAAGCCATTTAGACCGAAGATTTCTTGACCCGTTAAAAACGGTACCGACCGAGTAAACGACCAAACGAAAAAACTTGTCATCCCTACAAAAGATCTATTTGGCAAAAGCTGCAATTTGGAGCTTTTAACCAAAAGGGCTTCCTTAAGCCTATCAGGGAGTTGTTTTCATTAAACTTCGACATCACATATTCAAAACATAAAATGGTCATATGTAGTATTATGATATAATTTTACAATATCATATAGTTATAACATATTATATTAGATATATTATTATAGTATTATTACAATAATATATATATTATGATATAATATAATAATTATATTATATTATATGGTATTTTATCATAATACATATTGTATGAAAATATTATTATGACTAATATAATTATATAGTGTAAAATAATATAATATAATAACATTCAATATTAAACAAAACAATAAATAGTATACTAATATAATAATTATAGTTATAATTTTGTAATATTACTATAACAATATATCATAATAATGTAATATTATATTATTTGAATAATAATTATTATATTTCCAAGTGTATATATATTATTAAATAATGATATATCATATATATAGTATTATGATATTATGATAATATTATTTATTATCATTATTAGATTATAATAATCATAGTATACATAACATTGCAATATTATATTATTATTTTTGTTATACTATATTATAATATTGTAATAATTTAAATAGGGATAATTACAATTTAGCACCTATAGTTGAGGGTTTTCACTTTAAACCTTGGAATTAGTAAAATATCAAAGCAAACTCTAGGGTTTTTTATGTATTACACAATTTAAACCTTCCATCCTTGCTAGCTATTAAAATGTGGACAGCTCTAGATTATGTGTTTTTCAAGGCAATTAGAAGAGAAGCATGCTAGATTATATGTTGTAGTTTATGTGTTGTTCATCTCTAGATTGTGTTGTAGTTTGAATTTGTGTGTTTATGCAATCTATGAATTGTTGTCAACAGATTTAGCTCTCAAGAGGAGGCTGCCAACAAACACATAATCAGTTAGAACATAGCATTAACAACTACTCTGTTTACTGCATTGATTTAATATTGAACCATTGACCTGAGCATAAAATTAGAAAATAAATTAAAAACAAAAAGGACACAAAAATTGCTACCCCACTTATAGTTTATTATAAAAGCTTGATTGTTACAAAACATAGAGAGCTAATTCTTATGACAAAACATCCATTGCACAGTACTCTTAATCAGAACTCTCCCATCATAAATTATAATTTTTCAATTATAAACAAGATGTTTAGCACAATTGATGCCACTAGAAAACGAACACTTTTCCCTCATATGATGTATATCAATGTGATTTCGCAATCGCGTTCTTTAATCAACAAGTCTTAGCACAATCTGACTGCCATGGGCACACATAGGAGGATCAAACCAGAGGAAAAATCCACAAGCACCGCATGTCTATGAGCCAAACAAAATAAGAGCCAAAAAAAGGCCAAGAAAGCAACCAAAAATTAGGCCAAAAAAATAAGCTAAGATATCAAGTCGAGGAGGACAAGTATATTACCCCCATATCTTGGACAATCAAGAAATCTTTTAGTTAAATTTGAGGGTGTCCAAGAGATCCTTAAGCCAATCCTTTCTCCATAAATGCATCGTATGGCAATCTCTACATAGTCACTACTTTCCACCATGCAAGCACCACCATGAGGATGGAACTCTCAACCAGAGAGAAGGAAGCTCTCAACTGCAATGAACGAAGCTCTCAACCGGACATTAGCACTCTAAAAACACTCCATTCTCATAGGTCTTAGCTGCATAATGGCGCTTTTTTACCACCAAAATGGTTAACAAATTAAACATCGTCTGCCTCCAGATAGATGGAGGGTTTCAAGTGTAATACATAAAAAAGCCCTAGGGTTTGTTATGATATTTACTAGTCTAGGGTTTAAAGGGAAAACCCCCCAAGTATAGGGGCTAAAGAATAATTGGGAAGTTGGGAATGATGATGAGATGGGTAAAAATCAACCCCGACCCCCCCACCCCACCCCGCCCTCCCCCCCACCCCCCAAATCTCCACCCCATGCCCCACCGATGCAACAATATCAATCCCCATCCCCGACCCTGATGAGCATAGGGGACCCTAGCATGCCCTGTTGGCCTGCCTCTACTCTTTTTCCTTTTTTTGAAATTATTTTAAAAAACACACTTTAAAAATATTTAAAAAACTGTTTAAATATTTAAGAAACTTAAAAATATTTAAAAATATAGAGTCGGGCAGGTTTGGGCTAGATTTTGGGATGAGGTATATAGCCTCGCCTTATCTCTAACTGTAAGGTTTTTGGCTTCCCTGAAATCTGCCTTGAACTTGATCAAAGCTTAAAAACCCCACCCTGATTGGGGTGGATTCCCATTAGGTCAAAATAAAATTGTCATCCCTATAGCTAGATAATTGGACACACTATACAGTGCTCTTTATACTATCATTTTTCATTCTAGCAGCACTTCTTAGCTTGGTTATCAAATAGATGTTAAAGTTGCATGATAGTTCAAAAATGTCATCACCAAACATTTTCTTAAAAAAAGCTTTATTTTTGAAAGTTCTACTACCAACAGCTCTGCTAAATAGGGCCTTACATAGGCTCTCGATTCTTTAGAAAAGGAAATGAGGTCTAAGTAGGGTAGTAGTTGGAGTGTTGGTCTTCTCTAGGGTTGGGTAACATATTCAGATTCCATCAGGGATTATTTGATCAGTAAATCATATTCCCTAATCACATGAGGAATGTCACCTGCAAGTAAGCAAAGGGAACCATAGCCAGCAGCTCCATATAACTTAATATTGCATACAAGTTGTTTCTCTAGATGGTATTCCACGCTATAATCCAGCGCCCATGAAGCACTAAATCAGTTTCTTGGGCATCTTTGGTATTCAGGAACTTCTTAAAGAGAAAACATTTGATAAACCCTTTTCTTCTAAAAAAGAACAAATTCATTATAAATGAAAACAATCCAGTAAAAGCAAATACTGATGATATATTCTTATGTGTTAAAATTTAGTTATCTGAATTGGATCTGCTAAACTAAAAATGATTATCAGTTACAGTTATCATTATTGCTTTAAGTGCTGTCCTTTCATCCAATATGCTACATGTGTGGATACAATATAGGTTATGATAACAATAAGCAGCATTTTGCAAGGACTTATCATATCAAAGAGCAGTTTTTAGGAAGAAATTACTCATCTCATCTAAGCCTTTTCCCAACTACATGGGGTCGGCTAATGTTTTAAGGGTTCTAACAAAGTTTTTAGGAAGAAATAGAAAAAGAAAAACATTTAACAAGACTTTAGGATTTAACATAAATTATCTTGAGCAAACTCTTCAGCATGCCATTATCCTTGCATGTTAGCATGAAGTTAATACCTTGACGGTTGACAAAAATATCCACATAAATGTGGGCAAATGCACAAAGGTAACTATACATGTTAGTTGCAAAGCCTAGGCTATATAGTTTCTGTTAAGCCTCCTGACAAGATATATTCTTTCTTCAGTGACATTGCCTCTCTATCTCCTGATGGACTATATTAATCTTTCACCTGCAGTCAAATTTCAGCTTAGACTCTAAAATGCACACTAGTCTGGCCTGTCCAGCATTATTAAACCATTAAGAAAATTGTTATGGCCATCTCAAATTCTTGCTTTGCTGATGTGGTTATAAAGCTTTCATCTACCCTTAATCTTCTTGATATAATTCAAAATCCCCTTCAGATAAATCATGCAAAACTAACTTTTGACAAAAGAGACGTGTATAAGTAATAGCTACCGTAAACTCACATAGTACTATTTTCTTCCACAATATCACTTCATTTGTTTTCTTTTATTTTTCTTTTTTTCTTTCTTTCTTTCTTGGGTTCAGCTAAGCTACTTTTTTATAGATTTTTCTGAAAAATCAAGCTTCAATCCGGCTGTTCGAAAGCTCCATACAATGCTTTCAGCCCTTATACCACCCCTTTACACCCCCTTATGCCCTTACGCTTCCCTTTATTTAAGGCACCACTTACATACAACCTAAAGCATTGTAGAAAAAGCATTCTTTCTTTCCTTCTTTCCTTTTCATCATCATCATCATCTTCTTCTTCTTCTTCTTCTTCTTTTGCCGAAGGTTACAACTAGAGACCAATCTTTCAGAACTTTGATAAATCCACACTATATTGACCTATCCAACAATCTGAAGCAATCTGGAAAAAGAGCCTAGAGATCCAAAGAAAACAATCAGGTCAAGAAATGGGATCAAATTGTTCACAATAACTAATATCACCTAGTTTTCTTGCACCAGCAACCTCATGTTAAAAAGACCACTGATCAACTGATCAAATTTGCCAGTCTAAACTTGTTGTTTTGTGACTAAACAACAGCTAGGCCTTTGTTCGTACCCTTATCAAAGCAAATTTACTGCATATGAAAAGCCTAAACAGTCCAGATGAACAGAAGACTTGTAACCTTAAGGTTCCCGTAAAGGTTTTGCTTTTGACCATGTTATTGCACCAAAAGGAGGGGACTTGCACTTTTGCATGATTGTCTTGACAGAAAGCTCAAATGGACTACTGAAAGCAGGGATGTTATCACTGCCGACAAGATAGGCAATACAGAGGGTGCTTGAGCATCAGACAGGTGCGAACGCTAGTTAAATGTGTATGCAGCAAACAAAGATGCCAAATATTTTTCTTTGGGAGATGATTACCTGCCTGATCTAACCCCAGCAGGGGAGTGTAGAGTGATAGAGATGAAGTAAAAGGAGTTGTAGAAAATTTTGATGAGGATCACAGACCTAGAAGAAACTAAATATATGAGCATAAAGGCCTTGGAAATGCTGTCTATATTAAGGGTGAAGTAGCTAGAAAATAGCTGCAAGATAGCTAATGAGCTATAGATAAATTCTAACATTTATTGACCAACAATTACATACAGGAAATATAGAGAAGTTCCCCCAATAAACAGGTCAGTCAGGTTATACAGGTCAGTCATGAAATAATGAGATCAATGGAGTCAAGCTTTTTATAAATATAAACAGATAAGAAGAACAACAAAACCTTTTCTGAGTGTCAATGCCACAACAGCATCATTCTCGACCTACACATATATCAATAAAAAGAAACAAACTTTACTGATCCAATTGTTTGGACACAAACAATACTCTATTTATGAAAAGCATCAATCAAAAAAAAAAAAACTTGCTCGTAAAGCAATAAAATTTGGAGTATGATCAGAGGATCTCTTTTCTATGATTACCTTCTGTTCAGCTAATGTCTTTGAATCATCTAATATGTCATTAGTTGCTACCAAGGTTAAACGCTGATTATTACTCGGTTGATCAATCAAAGTTTGCAATTTCTGCTTAATGTCTAAAGTTGTTTCAGTTGGATCACACTGCACAAAGTAGGTTGTCTTGTTCCGCTTTACACGAACATACATAGCCTGCATCATAGAAAAGATAGCATTATAACAAACTGCTAAAGGGAAGCTGCAGATAGAAAGAGAAGACCAATGTCTCCAATAAACTACATTGACATGGTTGTAAAATAACCAGCCCAAACTTTCTTTTTTATCTATTTAAGTAGCACAGATCTGTTGAAAGTCAGATAAATTAGTTCTGCTCATGCAAGTGAGCTCAACAGCAAAATATTTATCAAAAATTTATATATTACACCTAACATTTTTTTTTTCCAATAAAAACAAATTTGAAACCTATTTTAACCCCTCCTACAGCAGGATAACTCATTCCTTCACCCAAGTACCAAATCTTCTCCTATATCAAATCCATTGCACTAGCATCCCATACAAATCCTTCATACTTGGACATAGCTCCACATGTCAGTTCTAGCACCCAATACGTGGTTTACTAATGGACAGTCTATTCTTCTTAAGCTTACGAGATTAAACTTACTGCTTAATTGAAGAATTATTGCTTATTTGCCAACTAGTTTTCCATCCCGTTCAGTCATGCTAGAGATGGAGTGGGTTCCTCCTTTCTCCCAAAAAAAGAGGAAGAGAGATAAGCCATATGGGTTTTAGAAAGAAATAAACACTAAATCATTGAGTATTGAAGCATCAAATAGAAAGCGATGCATGCTTAATATAAGAACAAGTGTAAAGAATGAAAATCTGTTATTTGCAAAATGTAGACATCACATATATACGGAACATGATTAAGACTATCCTGCGTCAATCAATCATTCACCATGGATCATGAGTATTCATGCCAGCAAACTAAAGTAGGAGCGTGTGAGTTTAGTAAATACCATTTTCAAATCACAGCTGCAATGAAGATGAAATATATATTTTTTTCTGACACACAACTCCAACAGGTAAGCTGACTGTCCTGGTCAGGCTACCGTTGGATAGGCTGTAATGATAGAATCTGCATCATAGATTTTAGAGAGCGTATGAGAAGCCTCCATAATATAATATACTGTTAGTGATATAAGATGACATAAAAATCAACTATAGGAATATGTACAGCTAATTATTCTTAAATCTTTTATTTTTTTTCATAGACATGGGAAGTCAAAAGAACACCAATCCTTTGCAAACCCAGTAGACTGCCATACATCATTTCCTTAAAAGATTGAGAGAAAAATTGATCTCTGTTTGTACATAACATCAAATTTTTTGACAAACTAAGCAAATAATTGCCTATATAGAAAAGATTACAAATTATTATATGTGCACGTGTGCGTGCACACACATGCATGAAAAAAAAAAAAAGAAGAAGAAGAAACTACATAGAAATGCACATAAGGAGAAGCAAAAAAAGGGAAAGAAATAACCAGATGTTTATTCTTTGAGCTATTCCCTAACATAAATTCAATTCCTTTTGCATTCTCTGCTAGTGGCTTGCTATAAAATATATACTCTTAACAAAATGTATCTCTGGAAAACAATTAACAAGCAATGCAGGCCATCCAAGATATTTTTGGCAGTAAAACTACCATCACCTTCCACTGCTAGCAAAATTTGCCTTGAAGTTGACCTTTTTTAAAAACATCACATCCATCTACTCACCATGCAAAAGTATATCACAAAGAAATTGACAGTTGGGCCTGAACTAACTTTCAGCATCAGCACTGCAGCAAAAGCCCAGCTGAGCTACCATACAACTTCGATAACATTGTGCTATGACCTATTATTGATTAGAATCATTTTACAGGTGATTTTAAGGCTCATAGATGGGATTACTATATTTCTTAGTCGTTCAATATGTCTGCTTTCCAGAAATCTGCAAACAAACATATACAAGCATACAACTTTTGTTTAAGAAGAGGATCATGGAAGGGTTCAGAAATATTAATGAACATCACCACCACCATCAGTACTACTTTTGTTATTAATTAATAAACATTCAGTATAATGCTTACTACCAACATCCATTGATTCATCAGAATACATTCTTCAAAGAAGGAAGTCAATTGTCTGGGAGAATTATTGACATCCATCTTATTTCGCGCAGAAAGACCCTTGGCAAAATTTAGACATAATCCAAACCACACCGCAAATTGGTGAAAAGGATAACCATTCTGTTAATCATTTAGAAAGAATAACCCCCATCCAATCTCGGTGTTAAACAATCACGGCCAAAATTTGGAATACCGATTGATAGTATAGCACAAATTCTTAGGGATCATTACAGGTGCAATCGTAGCAGCAGATCACATCAAGGAATTAAAACAATCAGTACAATAAAACAGATCTAATTATTACAAAATACTAAGGCTTAAAGAAGACAAAAAGAAAAAAAGAAAAAAAAAAGGTAATCCACGACAAATACAAGTAGATGGTAGCCTTTCGCACGCCAAAATAGCATAATTTCCCAACAATCAGTGGCAGAATTAGAGGGAAAGGATAACGGAAACCAAAACGAGAGCGAGTGAGAGAGAGACCTTAAAGCGATCGAAGAACACGTGGGGTCGGAGGAGATGGAACCCCAGGTCTCGGATTCGTGATTCTATGGGATAGATCGGAGATAGAGGTCTCCGATTCGTGACTTTATGGGATAGATTGGAGAGAGGTCGCGACGGAGATCGACCGCCTACGAACGAGGAACTACTTGGAACGGGAAGAGACCGGCGAGTGAGAGAGAGAAATGAGAGAAGAGAGGTCACGGTATCTAAATAAGCTGCAACATATTTTTTTTATTAACAAAATTTGTCGTCAGCTTCCGTTTACCATAAAATAGAAAAACAAGAAAAATAAAGAAAACCTCACCTCAATTCAATTCAACCCATCTAAGTTTTTTTTCTTTTTCTTTTCTTTTTCCAACTATATGACGCGGATGTTCCTGTTTATGGCGTACGATCTGCCAGGCCGCCCCTACTGTTATGACTAATATTCATTGGATGATTAGGGATGAGACTTTAGTTGATGCCATTCATAACACTTGGATAGCTGATCTTCCCTTATCTCGCTGGCCGACTTTTATTAGCTCTGATATAGATCCCTCTCATGTTTCTTCTTTAATTAGCCAGGAGAGTATTGGTTGGAATGCTCCTATGGTGTCTCGTCTATTTGGGGCTGAGCTTGCTCATAGGATTCTCACCATGCCTCTTCCTCTTTCCGCAGGCCCGGATATTAGACTGTGGCGTCGATCCTGTCTTCCTTGTGCTCATGCTAGGGATTTGGTGGCCCGCTTCCGCTCTCCGACTTCGGGCCTTGATGATGTTGCTTGGATATGGCGGTTGCCAGTTCATCCTAGGATTCAGCTCTTCTTGTGGAAGATTAAGTGGGATCGCCTACCTACCTGTTCCCTTCTGGCTGATCGTGGTCTCTCGATACTGCCTCTCTGTCCGATATGTGGGATGCAGGATGAAACTGATGATCATGCTTTATTCATATGTTCTAGTGCGTCTTAGATATGGCAGTTGACCCATTTTACTCAATGGTTGTTGGAGGATGGACCTATCCGGCTTTCCTTTCTGCATGCTCTTCGGTTGCTCCCAGTATGGTCCCTGCTCTCAGGGTATTTTATCTGCCTATTTGGTTTATCATATTTGGCTGACTCAGAATAAGATTGACTCGGAACAAGATTGTTTTTGCCGAGGAGTCGACCTGACCTCAGGCGATTATCCGCCGGGCTTTATATCATGCCAAGGAGTACACTCGCTATCATTTTGATGTTCATACTGACGGGCCTGGCCTCTAGGACTCCCCTGCTGCTATGGTAGCGCACCGTTCTACGGGTTTCATCTTTTGGGAGCCCACACCCCCGGGTTATGTCAAGGTAAACTTTGATGGCTCTGTCTCCGATCGTACTACTGGTTCTGGATTTGTCATCCGTGGGTCGAAGGGGCAGTTACTTGCGGCTACAGGTCATAGCTCTATTGACATTTCGGTCCCTATGACAGAGCTTCAGGCTGCTTGGGCTGGTATCACACATGCTGTTCGTCATTTGGGCTATCGTTGGTTGATCATTGAGGGTGACTCTCTTACGATTATCAGATGGATTAGGCAGGATGGGGATTCTTATTCTTGTCTAAATCCTCTGATCAGAGATATTTTAGTCTCTCTACAGTCTACTAGTGCATGTGAGATTCGCCATATATATCGGGAAGCTAATGCTGCGGCTGATTATGTTGCTACTACTATTGCCCGCAATTCTGGTCAGTGGATTTGGCATTCCGATGCTCCTTGCCCTGTTATTTTACAGCAAATTTTGTATTCCGACCTTTCAGGCTTGACTCGTGCCAGAGTGGTGTGATCGCCCACCTATAACAAAAAAAAACCAGCTTTGGGACTAGATCGGTACTCAAATTATAAATAATTATATTTTTTTAATTATTTTATTTATATTAGTTATATTTATTTTAATTTTTTTATTATTATGGACTGAAAGATTATTCTTTCTAGCTGAAGTATATAAAGGCATTCGTTGTATATATTAAACCAAAGTGATTGATTTTCTCTTATTTTATCTTCAATTGGAGCTACTTCTATCATTTCTCGTATATATTTATTTCTAATTCTATCTTTTAAAATTTTACTATATATCCATCTTAATATGTGTATTTCTGTTACACTTAATTTATTCATATATTGTTCAGTATTGCCTAATACTATGCTCCATATAGCATAGCTGACCTAATATGGGTTTTATATATTTTTTTAATTTTAATAGGATGCATTATTCATACAATACTCTTGAAGCACTTTTCTACTTAATCCATCTTGCCTTAACTTTATGATTCACATCTTCACCCATTTTATCTTCTTGATGGATAATTGATTCCATATACTTAAATTTTTTACTCTTTGGTATCTTTTGGTTTGCAATCTTCACTGTCTCTTTATTTGTATTTCTACTTCCACTAAAATTACATTTCTTGTCTTTAGTTTTAGTTTTACTGATCTTGAAAACTTTAGATTCTAAAGCCTCTCTCTAAATCTCTGCTTAACATTTACTCCAGATTTGATTGCACTAATCAACACTATATTATTTGTAAATAACATACACCATGGGATATCATTTTGAATATGTTTGGTTAGTTTATCTATAACTAGTGCAAAAAGATATGAACTTAAAGCAGATCCTTAATGTAAATTAAAAATTCACTAGTTTTTTTTATTATTATTTTAACAATAATTATTGCTCTATCATACATATCTTTTATCAATTCTATATACCTTTTGGTAACTCCTTTTTTCTTTAAAACCCGTCATATTATTTCTCTATGTAATCTATCATATGCTTTCTCTAAATTAATAAAGACCATATGAATGTCTTTATTTTTTTCTTTTTTTCTATATCTTTCCATCAATCTTCTTAATATCTTACAGGTATAAATTTAAATTAATTATTTGACACTAAAGTTTTAGCTCTTATTTGATTTTTTATTACTCTTTCCCATAATTTCATTTTATGACTCATCAACTTAATCCCTTTGTAATTTGCACAGTTTTGAATATCTTCTTTATTTTTGTATAGGAGTATTAATATATATTTTTTCAATCATCTGGCATTCTTTTAGTTGCTACAATCCTATCAAATAAATTATTTAACCACATGACTCCAATTTCTCTTAAGCATTTTCAAACCTCAATAAGGATCACATCTGTTCTTAATGCATTTGCATTTTTTATTTTACTCAAAGTATTTTTAATCTCAAGTATGCTAAATTTATGAAAAAGTTTATTTTTATTTATTACTCCAAGGTTATCACGTCCTTCTACCCTTAATTTTACTAACTTATTTTTATTTAATAATTTTTTTAAATAATTTTTTTATTTTTATCTTTTTTTCTTTTACTAAAACTCTTTCATCTTCATCTTTAAATTTTAATATAGTCAAGATCTTTTATTTTCTTTTATCTTAATTTTACTAGTTTATATATAATTTTTTTACCTTCTTTCATATTTACTTTATTATATAAATCATTACAAGCTTTAATTTTAGCATTACTTACCATTTTTTAACTTCTTTCTTTATATTCTTATTCATTTTAAGACTTTCTTCATCCCTAGTCTCTTACCAAATTTTGTATTTTATCTATGACAGCTTGAACTTTCTTGTTCCACCATCAAGTTTCTTTTTCTGATAGTCCTATCCCTTTTGATTCTCCTCGAGCCTCTTTTATGCATTTAGTTTTTTTTTTTACATTAAGTTGGGATCATTATTTATAATCGTAGTTATTTCTCTTACTAACTTTTTTTCTCCAATATTATGATTTTTTATAACATTGGGTTGCATTGATTTGGGACCCAATTTGATTAATCTAGTGGCCTATAGTAATTATTTAATATCTAAATGCAGAGAGCACTTCTTGATGCATCTCTCCTTATTGAAATCTAGAGTTCCCCTTTTTGTCTTTATGGTGAAGCGCATTTTATTTTTTTTTTTGAAAAAAATCTAATGTAGTGAATCTATCACCCGTATTAGCAAGTAATTTACATAGCAATTGTATTTGGTGCCATAGAAACTTTGAAAATATTTTCATTTTATCTCCTTTGACTCTTAGATATAACTAAGACTATGAAAAATATCACCAACCTAATCTAAGGTCAATCTGGGGCCTAGCATACTCACCTCAAGCTTGGACCGAACTAAGCACATGCATGAGGATTTAACCATGACTAAGATCAATCCTAATTTTGACTTAGACTCATCAAAAACCCTAGGGATGTCTTTGGTGACCATTTTGGGATCATCTTGGCATTCTTGAATCATTAGTGATCTTAATGTTGTAGTAATCACTAAAAGAATTTTTAAAATTAGCGACGCCATTTTGGCATTACTAATAAAAAAATTCATCGCTAATCCAATTAGCAACGCAACAATGACACCAAAAAAATCATCGCTAAAATGATCATTGCTGCAAAAATTAGTGCCAAGCTATCTTATCGCTAATTAGCAATAAGTTTAGTGATGCCGGTACCGGCGTCATTAAATAGCGACAATAATTAGTGACGCCTGCTAATTTCCGATGAAATCTAGCGATGCCATCCAAGCATCACTATTTTTTTAAATAAAAATTTATAAATTTTATTTTATTTATTTTAATTAATCTACTTAAATAATATTAAATTTCAATAAGAGATGCATTCATAAACAAAATATTTCATTGAAAATAGAAATAAAATATTAAAAAATAAAATATTAATAATAGAAACAAGTAGCATAGAAATATAAAAAAAGTAGCACATCATAAAATACAATGAAATATAAAGATATCAATGTCGAACAATTGGAGGGAGGGTCATTTGGAGCTAGAGGTGGAGCGAAGGACTGCGACATACGCATAACTAATTATCGCATCTTCTGCAACTCCTACACATAATGAACGTGCTCCTCTCACTGTTTCTGTCGAATGTCCATGATCTTCGTCATCATCTCCAATCTCACATGTTCTACGATGGAACGCTTAATCTGATTGTAATCGCTGGTGCCACCCTAACTGAAAGAAGAGGAACTGCGTTGGTCAAAGAATGCAAAAGCTTTGGAGCGTAGACCGTAAACTCTATGATCGTTTGGCTATGTGCTAACAATCTCTAATTAAGAAGATGCGGCTGCTCTCCTACGATGAAGGATTGGACATGGACCCTCCCTCCTCTAATGGCTGTGTGGTCTGAGAGGTCTGAGATAATAGCTCATCCATACGTGCCTGCAAGGAATACATATCAAATATAATGCAATTCACATTGGAGAAAATTTATCAATAAACACATCTTGTTTTCAATGATTACTTACTCCGATATACTGGGAGCAACTGTTGATCCAAGATTCATCTTTTTTCATATGGGTCGTCTTAAACAACTGCCAGTGCCCTAAATCAGCGCCTTCCTTCAGCCTCTGAAAAATAACGTTTCGAATTTATAGTTATGCTCATTTTAAAAAATTTATCATTAATAAGTATACAAAATCAAAAAATGTATATACTTATAAGATGACGTTGATGCTCCTCAATCCAAATGGATCCTGCTGTGTGGCAGGAAAGACTAGTGCACGGACCACCTTTCTTGGATCGATGTTTGAGCTAGTTGTGGCCGACCTCCTCCACGACTGGGGATCCGCCCACTATTGCTGCCAGCCATCCTATATAAAATAGGAGATATAAGTGGAGTGTTTTGATGCCCTATGCCAGTGATATAAATTATCAGAGTATTGGTAGCGAGCAAGTGAAGCCCAAGCTATTCTAATAGAAGGAGTTAGAGCTGGATCCCACTCAAATTCTTTCTGCAAGCAGAACAATTGTGAATATGCATATTGTAATAAATAAATTATATAGATTGTTGACGCTTGCTCACTGAGACTGGATGTCGGGAAGAAACTCTGTTTGCTGGTGCAGCCTTCTTCGGAGCGAGTGGCCTATAAGAAGCCTCGGAACTGGAGGAAGCTCCGGTGGGGACCCTTCAACGGTCAAGTTAGTGACCAAGGTCACAACAGAGAGAACATGAAGAAGCTCTGAAAGAGAAGAAGGTTCTGAGGATCGGAGTATGTGCTTGGGTTTTTGAATGTGTGTGTAACACGTACCTTTATTCTAGATTCTCTTACCTTTTTATAGACCTTTGATATCCGTTTAAGGATTAGCCACGTGGAGTTCCGTGAACAGGAATGTCTGCTGAGCTCGTGGCGATTTCGTGGACAAGGACCAATTGGTGGGCCTAGTCCCATTAAGCGTATAGGCCTGGCGGTTGGTGGGCCTGATCCTATCAACTATGTGGGTCAGACGGTAGGTGGATTCGGCTGCATCATACGATGCAGGTCAGATGATAGGTGGGCCTGACTGTGTTAGGCCATGCAAGTCAGGCGGTAGGTGAACCTGACAGGAACCGCTAGGGTTGACTTAAAAAAGTCGGGGCTGCTGGGGCTGATTTGGAGAAGTCGGGGCCACTAGGGCCGAATGGAGAAGTCAGGGCCACTGGGGCTGACTTGGGGAGGTCGGGGCCACTGGGGCTGACTAGGAGAAGCACAACCCACTAAAGAGCGGGGCTGCCTTGAAGAAACGCAATCGTCTGCTTCTGTCTACACCGTCGGTTAGCTTTGCTGTTAATGTCTACGTGGCGCTACCAGCACATCAAATGCCCTCCTCCTCCTGAGCTCAAGGGGCCACACATCCATTGACCCTTGGATGAAAGGAGCACAAAAACTTGTAATAATTACTGGCTTTCACGCATCTTTAATCATCGAAAGTGCAGCGCACCCTTCCGAGGTGATGTCACTTCGAAAACCTTCTATAATCAAGCGGGAATGCGGATGATGATGTCAGCACCGGATGCACCAAGAAGATATCTCTCGAAGGATAAAAAAAAGCGGGTGCCATCATTACTTTACTGCTCTCCATGTCTTATCATTGGCCAAAAATCTCATTTCCTGGGTAGAACCGAGGCGTTGCACCTCGGGCGCTGGCAAGATCTTCGACAACTGGGCATCCCGGGCAATAGCAGAAGACCACGCGGCGAAGCCTCGGGCGAGGCGATTCAAAAACTAGTATAAAACCATCCCTCATGCCCAAGAGCGACCTTTATGCTACCATCATCTTCTTCGTCATTTTCCTTCCTCTGATTCCTAAGCCTTCAAAGTCCAAAACTTTCAGCCTCCATCTTCTTTCCCCGACATCAGGTTAGTCCTCCATTTTGCCTCTTTTTTCTTGTACCCATGGATCGTCGAGCCATCTGGGAGGGTAAGAGGCCCATTATGAGTTCTTCTCGATCCTTGGATGAGGAGGATGAGGTCCCCTTGGTCCACCACAGGTGCCGGCCGGCCGAGGGAATCACCATCCGCGACCGCACGGTAGTAGATGCCCATCCGTCATCTCGTGCATCTCCTTCTAGGACATCTCCAGCTAGGGTAGCTCCGCCACCCTTGGCTCGCTCGGCCCCTTCTCTGGCAGCTAGCTTCGATTTGGTAGGGTCGGAGGGTGTGGCTTCCACCATGACTCCTAAGGAAATAGAAAGCCTTAGGAGTAGGTTCAGGGTCTCCAACTTCATCCAATTATCCGCGCCTAGACTCGAGGACAGAGTGACCTCCGATCGACCCGACCAGATAGCTTTATACGAGGAGTTCTTTAGGTGTGGGCTGTGCCTTCCTTTTCATCCTTTTTTCCTAAATTTGTTAGATAGGTATGGTTGGTCCTTGCACAATTGACTTCAAACTCGATTCGGATCATCTGTGCATTTATCATCCTTAGCTTCTTTTAGGGCTTAGAAGCTAGGCTTTCCTTGTTTCGGACCCTTTATAAGCTTCGCCACCACGGTAAAGACGGGTGATGAATTTTCACCTCTAGGCTGGGTCGGGCTCTACCCCTTCACCTTCCCTCCAAAGTTAAGGGGTGGAAATCCCATTTTTATTCACCCATGTGGAAGGAGTGAGGGAAAACCGAAGAGAACCCAATGTCGGCCCCAATAAAAATTTTGCCATGGACGAGAGAGGGATCAAGAGCTCTATGACCGTCTGATGTCCTCCGAGATCCCCTCCTACAAAGAATTGTTGGCTGAGAAGAATATCTATGAGGCCGAGTTGGCTTCGGCAGTTGGTGAGCGCGAGACCTGTCCTTCTTGTCCTCAGACTTGAGTTTTTCCTTTGCTAACTGTTGCTCCTTTGTGCAGTGATGAAGGTGCCTGTTGAGAAGCTGAAGGCGGCCATGGGCAAAAAAAAGCAATAGGCCGGTGAAGAGCTAAGGCTGGCCAAGAGGGCTCGATGCATAGCCTAAGATGAGCCGGGCCAGGCCTTCGAAGCCCTCGTGGAGGCGGCTCTGGCAGAAGTGGCTCCCGCTGAGGGGCCGAGGGAAAGCGTCTCAACCAAGGTGCTGACGGGCAAAGCGGCTCCCACGGTGGCCGAGGCAAGAACGGAGGAGGGGGGCCAGCCGGCTCCAACTGAAGATGCCGACAAAAGGACCTCGGCTACTCCCGAGCTGATGGTAGTGGACATGGTCCCAAGAACAGGACTTTCACTCATGTAGAGCTGGCCGAGGTGGGGGAGTCGGGAACCGAAGGCAGACATCCAGCTCCTCCCGAGCCGGAGGCAAAAGAGGCTCCCCCGATGGCTGGAGAGGGGCAGGTGGCCATGATGGCGGATGACGTTGAGGCGGGATCGGTGGGTGAAGGTGGGGCCAAGCCGAAAGATTTGCCACTGCCAGCCACCCAAGCTACCACCCAGCGAGTGGTTGGGAAAGCACCGGCCCGATCCTCATGGCCAGCGTTGAGACTCTCGATGATGGAGGACGTAAGGCAGGCGGAATGCCTACTGAAGAGGGTGCACCTACCATACTTTCGTGCGCAGCTGCGCCACCAGACCGCCGCTAGGCTCCTCGACGCGACATACATGTTGGTGCTCCAGGTAATTTTCATCTATGCTTCTTTCATGCTTATTTAGTATGATATATAGTTGACAAGCTGATCCATGCAGGTGGCTAACGAGCTCCTCGCCTTCCAAGACTCAATGATCCGGACGTGCGACTCGGCCGCACGCTCCCAGGAGAGAGTGGATGTATACCGGAACCGATGCAGAGAGGTGATCGAGAAGTTCATCTGGAAGCTGAAAGAGGCCAAAACCTGGGAGAATGACTTGGCCGACAAACTTCTCCCATCAGAGGTCGACCAGGATGAGTGGAGGGCCTGGTTCAGGGAGGTGAAGAACAAGGCAGCGATCGAGCACAATCGGTCCTTTGCGACCGAGGCCAAGCTACCAGTAGTTTCATCCAGTTTGGAGTCGACCAAGAGGAGGGTGGAGGAGCTGACCTGCTAGCTCAGGGATGCCGAGAACCAGGCCGAAGCGGTGGCAGTCAAGGCTCATGATGCCGTGGGGAGGGCTGCCACGACAGAGATGGCGGCGCAGGAGGCAAAGCAAAGGCGAGTCGAAGCTGTGGCCCAAGTCTGAGATGTCGGGGCCCAAGCCGAAGAGGCCGAGAGCTAGGCCTGGGGAGCCGAGGCATGAGTCCGGGAAGCCGAGGTCTAGGCTCAAGGTGTCATCGCGGAGTTTCGAGGTTCGCTAGAGTTTGAACAAGAAATGACCTAAGCCAGCCTCGACGCTTACGCCCAGGGCTTCAAGCACTACAAGGCGAAGGTTGCCAAGGTCTTCGGAATCAGTGACCTTGATCTTGAAGCAATCCAACCTGGGGACCTGGATGATGGAGAGTCAGACAGGGATGAGGCCAGCGAAGAGTCAGGGCCCGGCGGGCGGTAGATTAGGCTGTCTTTCTATATCTTTTTCCTTTTCTTTTTGTAACCGACTACGAGTCGGATTCTATAATTGTTGAGAACATCAATAAAAAAGGAAAAGATTTTGCTGAAAAGTCCTCATTTGTCTTCTGTGATTGCTTCATGTATCAGTAGTGTCATGCTGGTTTCAAAACTTAGGCTCAATAGTGAGTAGTCACAGCCTTCCTTGTAGTCCGACTAGGGCCCACACGGACTCGCATTGTTGATCAAGTCCCTTGTCCCTCAGCCACTCGGTGGGCAAATGCAAAGTGTCGATGTCGGTCGAGGAAGCAATTGAGGAAGACTCGAACGCATTTAGGAATCTTTTTAGAACCGCCTCGGGAACTTGCAAGCCAACTCGAGGGGCAACTCGAATGGGTACGAAGCTGTTAGGGACTTGAACCGACTCGGGAGCATCTCCAAGCTGAACCGAGTGGTGTCCCATTAGCCGCGATTCTAATGAGCTCCTTTAGAACCGTCTTGAAGGTTTATGTGCCGTCCTGAGGGATGACTCGAACGGGTACGAAGCTGTTAGGAACTTGAATGGACTTAGAGGCATCTTCAAGCCAGACCGAGTGGTGTTCCATTAACCGCAATGCCGACAAGCTCCTTTAGAACCGCCTCGGAGGTTTGTGTGTTGGCCCAAGAGGCGACTTGAATTGGTACGGAGCTGTTAGGGACTTGAACCAACTCGGGGGCATCTCCAAGCCGGACTGAGTAGTGTCCCGTTAGCTGCGATACCGATGAGCTTTTTTAGAACCACCTGGGGGGTTTGTGTGCCTGTCTAAGGGATGACTCGAACGAGTATGAAGCTGTTAGGGACTTGAACCAATTCAGGGGCATCTCCAAGCTGGACCGAGTGGTGTTCCATTAGCCATGATGCCAACGAGCTCCTTTAGAACTGCCTCGAGGGTTTATGTGCTGGCCCGAGGGGCGACTTGAATGGGTATGAAGCTGTTAGGGACTTGAACCAACTCGGGGGTGTCTCCAAGCTGGATCGAGTGGTGTTCCGTTAGCTGTGATGCTGACGAGCTCCTTTAGAACCACCTCGGGGGTTTGTGTGCTGGCCCGAGAGGCGACTCGAACGGGTATGGAACTGTTAGGGACTTGAACTGACTCAGGGGCATCTTCAAGCCGAACCAAATGGTGTCCCGTTAGCCTCGATGCCGATGAGCTCCTTTAGAACCATCTCAGGGGTTTGTGTGCCAGTCTGAGGGGCGACTCGAATGGGTACGAAGCTGTTAGGAACTTGAACCGACTCAGGGGCATCTCCAAGCCGGACCGAGTGGTGTCCCATTCGCCGCGATGCCGATGAGCTCCTTTAGAACTGCCTCAGGGGTTTGTGTGTCGGCCTGAAGGGCGACTCGAATGGGTATAGAGCTGTTAGGGACTTGAACCAACTTAGAGGCATCTCCAAGCCAGATCGAGTGGTGTCCTGTTAGTCGCAATATTGATGAGCTCCTTTAGAACCACCTCAAGGGTTTGTATGCCGACCTGAGGGGCAACTCAAACGAGTACGGAGATGTTAGGGACTTGAACCGACTCAGAGGCATCTCTAAGCCAGACCAAGTGATGTCCCATTAGCCGTGATGCCAACGAGCTCTTTTAGAATCGCCTTGGAGGTTTATGTGCTGGCCCGAGGGGTGACTCGAATGGGTACAGAGCTGTTAGAAACTTGAACTGACTCGGGGGCATCTCCAAGCCGAACCGAGTGGTGTCCCGTTAGCCGCAATACCGACAAGCTCCTTTAGAACCGCCTCGAGAGTTTGTGTGCCGGCTTGAGGGACGACTCGAGTGGGTATGAAGCTGTTAGGGACTTGAACTGACTTGGGGGTATCTCCAAGTCAGACCGAGTGGTGTCCCATTAGCCACGATGCCGACGAGCTCCTTTAGACGATAAGTCCTTAGATTCGAAGATGAGCCAGATATAGTGTTTGAGGAATTCTTTATTGACAATCATAGAGGGGGTACATCATTGATAGTATTGGCAAAGGTTGTCTGCATTCCAAGTACGCAGGATGGATCGTCCACCGAGTTCTTCAATCTGGTATGCCCCCCGGTGAAGTACCTCGACAATACGGTAAGGATCTTCCCAGTTTGGAGATAACTTGCTCCCCTCTGTTGGCTTGGATACCTTGGCTTTTCTGAGGACTAGATCTCCGGGATGGAACATCTTGGGATGTACCCGAATATTGTAGTACTTGGTTGTTCGCTGGCGAAAGGTTGCCATCCAGAGCCGTGCTTAGTCGTGCGCCTCATCGATGAAATCAAGGTTGACTCTTAGCCATGTGGGGTTATCTTCTTCGTTGTAGGACTCCATCTGGGGACTCGGCAAGCCGATCTCGATGAGGATGACTGCCTCGGATCTGAAGACAAGACTGAAGGGGGCCTCGTCCGTCGGGGCCCTTGGCATCGTATGGTATGCCCACAACACGTTGGGGAGCTTCTCCACCCATCTGCCTTTGGATCCATCTAGCCTGATTTTGAGTCCCTGGAGGATGGTCCAATTCATAACCTCGGCCTCTCCGTTAGTTTGCGGTTGGCCAACAGAGGTAAACCGATGGCAAATGCCCATCTCGGCGCAGAAAGTCTTGAATATGGCATTATCGAACTATCGATTGTTGTCGGTGACGATGGTGTGAGACAGGCTGAAAGAACATATGATAGATTTTCAGAAGAAGGCTCTGACCTTACCCTCGGTGATCTTGGCCAGTGCCTCGACTTCAACCCACTTGATGAAGTAGTCAATGGCAACTAGCAAGAACCTTCCCTGACCCAAAGTTGAAAAAATGGCCCGAGGATGTCCATCCCCCACTGGGTGAAGGGCCATGGGGTCGAGAGCGGATTCAATGGAGCGGACGGCTATCGTTGAATATGCACATGCCGCTGGCAGCCATCGCATTTCTGAACCAACTTGGCGGAGTCCTCCCTCATGGTAAGCCAGTACTAGCCTTGGCGGAGGGCCTTCTGAGCTTGCGATCATCCCCCCAGATGGTCTTCGTAGATGCCTTCATAGATTTCTCTAAGGATGTAGTCGACATTTGCAGGTCCAACGCATTTGAGAAGAGGGTAGAAAAATGACCTTCTGTATATACGCCATCTAGGAGGATGAACTTGGAATCTCTCCTCTTGAGCAGCCTGGCTTCCCCATGATCGGTTGGGAGGGCACCGTCAATGAGGTAGCGATTGTAGGCATCCATCAAAATTGGCTCCTGGGTGAGTGGGAGGACCTCCTCTTTGTCTTCGATGCTGGGCCTCTCTAAGTGCTCGATGTAGGCATCTCCCATGACACCGCCAACTGAGGTGGCTAGGCAGGAAAGGGTGTCGGCCTTGGTGTTCTCGCTTTCAGAAATATAGCTGATATTAAAGTAGGATAGCGAAGAGACTAGGAGCCAAACCTTATCCAGGTATCGCGCCATGATGAGGTCCCATGCCTCGTACTCTCCGTTGATTTGCCTAAAGACGAGTTGGGAATCGGTGAAGGCTCTGAGATGCTTCACCCAAAGTTCTTGGATGAGTCTCAGTCCGGTCAGCAGGACTTCGTATTCAGCTTGGTTGTTCATAGCTTTGAAGAGGAGTTGGAGAGTGTACTCCACCTTTTCTCCCTTTGGACCCGCAAGGATGAGGCCGACACTGCTTCCTTGGGAGTTTGAGGCACCGTTCGCGTGGAGGATCCAAAATTTCCCATTTTTCCCACATTGCCAAGCTCGACGTCAGGTTGCACCACAGGAGTTTCTTTCGCTTGCTCCTTCATCGAGGTGCACTCGACCAGGAAGTCAGCCAAGACTTGAGACTTTAAAGCTGACCTTGCCTGAATTGAGAGGTCAAATTCTTCCAGCTTGATTGCCCATTTGGTAAGCTAGTCTGAGGTGTCAGGACGGGCCAGTATGGCTTTGAGGGGTTGGTTCATGAGCACCACAATAGGGTGAGCCTAAAAGTATGGTCGAAAATGCTGGGAAAAAATGATCAGAGTAAAGATGATCTTCTCTGTCTTGGAGTACCTGACCTCAGTGTCATAGAGCACCTTGCTTACATAGTAGACGAGCTTCTAGGTTTCGCCGACGTCAAGGCACACCAGGACGGAGCTGACAGCCTCTGAGGAGGCAGCGAGGTAAAGGAAAAGGCTCTCCCTATCCCTTGGCTTCGATAGGAGTGGCGGGGTCAATAGGAATGCTTTCAATCCCTTGAAAGCTCTTTGGCAATCTTCCGTCCACTCGAATCTGCTCACTTTGCGCAGAGCCTTGAAGAAAGGCAGGCACCTCTTAGGTGACTTGTAGAGAAATCGGCTTAGAACTGCCACTCTTCCAGTGAGTCGTTGTACCTTCTTCTTGTTGGTCGATGGCCTTATGTCGAGGATGGCACCAATCTTCTCTAGGTTCGCCTCAATCCCTTGCTGAGTCACCATAAAGCCCAAAATTTTTCCTGCCGTGACCTTGAAGGCACACTTCTTCGGGTTCAGCTTGACTTTATAGTGGTGGAGGTTGTTGAAGGTCTCCTCTAGATTGAAAACATGGTCAAAAGCATGGGCGCTCTTCGTCAGCATGTCGTCCACGTAAATCTTCAAGTTTCGGCCCAGCTGGTCTTGGAAGACTTTGTTCATCAAACTCTGATAAGTTGCTCCTGCATTCTTGATGCTGAAAGGCATTACCTTATAGCAGTAAATGCCCTTCTCGATCAAAAAAGAGGTGTGCTCCTCATCGTTCGAGTCCATCTTTATCTAGTTGTACCCGAAGAAGGTGTTCATAAAGCTAAGAAGCTCGTGACCGGATGTCGAATCCATTAGTTGATCAATCCGGGGCAATGAGAAGCTTTCTTTTGGACATGTCTTGTTAAGATTGGTGAAGTTGATGTAGATCCTTCAGCTCTCGTTTGCCTTACGGACCATGACTACGTTGGCTAACCAACTCGGATAGTGCGCTTCTCGAATGTGGCCAGGAGTAAGCAGCTTGTTGACCTCCTCATCAATGGCTCTTTGCCACTCGGAAGCAATACAAAACTCATTTTTCTTTGGCAAATCGGACAGTGCTTCAGGTCGATGTTGAGCTTATGGATGATCACCTCTGATGGAATACCGGGCATGTTGGATGCCAACTAGGCAAAAATGTCTGAGTTGGCCTGCAAGAAAGCCGGGAGGTGATCCCGATCTTCTGTAGGAAGAAGTCCGCCGACTTGCACCGTTCTCATCGGGTCGTCCCCTAGCGGAAAGGTCAGCAACCGCTCAGCCGGCTCTCCCCTTTTACCATCGGACTCTTGAGGGTTTGATACTTCTGAAGCTGGCTCGACCTCTTGAGGACTTGAAGTTGTGTGATAGCAGGGTAGGACTGGGCTGGTCTCTCCTCGCATTTTGCTAACTCCATTGCTAGTGGAGAACTGCACGAGCAACTGCTTGATGGAGATGACCACATCAAGAAGGTTGAGGTCGGGTTGGCTGAGGATGGCGTTGTATGCCAAAGGTACTCAGACGACCAAGAACCTCATCATGACTGTGCTCTGACATAGTGGTGTTCCAGCCATCATGGGTAAGGTGATCTCACCTTTCACCCTCACCGAATCTCCTGTGAACCCGACCAGGGGAGCCGTCACTGGTTGAAGAGAGTCAAGAGACAAATTCATCCTAACAAATACGTCGTAGGTAATGATGTCAGCTGAGCTACCACTATCAACCATGATTCTCTTTATAGAGTGTTTGGCAATCGTCATCAAAACAATGATGCCCTCATTGTTTACATTATCAACCCTGGCTAACTCCCCTTTGGGGATTACATCATCTAGGTCCCCACTCCCCCTAGACCGCTTGGATGAAGAGGCTGCCCCTTAGGACACCATCCCCAAGATTCTCTCTGTTGGAAAGTTATCGATAACAGCCTGAGCAGGTGGAGGCCCCATGAGTGCTGGAATAGTCAGGGGTGCCTTCTGGACATACTTCTCGAGGTAACCCCATTGGATGAGTTTCTCGATAGCACACTTCAGGCTGTAGCAGTTGTTGGTGTCATGGCTATAGTCTCGGTGGAAGCGGCAGTAATGACTTTTGTCGTGGGAAAAACTTTTCTTCATAGGAGGAGGGCGTTGGAGATATGGCTCGCCCTCGATCTCTATGAGGATGTGAGAATGGGGGCAAGAAGGGGTGTGCGCTCGCTTTCCCTGGGGGTGATGCTTTGGCGCCTATTGTCCGGTCGACATGGCGGCTCGGGCTTCTTGGGGCGAGAGGATCGGCTTGGCTCAGAGCGAGCGAACCTTTGGCTTGAGCTCTGCTCAGACTCCCGGTGGGTGAAGTTGTCCTCGTCCATGCGGATATACTTTTGTACACAAAAGAGAAGGTCGAAGTAGGAGCTGGGAGGCTTCTTGTCCAGATAAAAAGTGAAGCAGGAGGGAAGAAGCCCCCACTTCAGCGCCAGAGTTGCCACCGGATCGTCCAGATGATAAACTTCAAGGGGCGGCTGTCTTGAAACGGGCCACGAAGTCCTAAAGTGACTCTCCCTCCTTTTGACGTATGAAGAAGAGGCTGTCCGCAACCCGCATGATCCTTCGACAAGCATCGAAGTGTGCCAGGAACGCCCTTTCCAACTCTCGAAAGGAATCAATGCTGTGCGGGGATAGACGAGAGTGCTAGGCGCAAGCAGCCTTCCGCAAAGTGGCAGGGAAGGCCTTGCACAGGAGGATGTCAGTAGCCCCTTGGACTTGCATGAGAGCTTTGTAGCTCTCGAGGTGATTGAGGGGATCCATCGTACCATCGTACGGATCCAGTTGGAGGAGACGAAATCTGGAGGGGACTGGCTCATCCAAGATTTGGCGAGTGTAAGGAGGACGAGTGCCGTACTCCTTCTCTGGCTGGTTGTTGACTTTTCTGGTAAGCTCCTCCAGTCGTTGATGGTATTCATCCAGACGTTCCTCCACCTAGCGATTGATGGCTGACATCTTCTTTGGTGGCCCAGAAGATGAGGAAGAAGAAGAAGGGGAAGAACGCGGGTGACCGTGCCTCTGCTTTGGTTCTTCCTGGCATCGGGGCTCTTGGAAAGACTCGCCCGGGCTATGAGCAGGGGAGCGTGACCTCTTGAGAGGCTCTCGGCGGTGCTCTCCAGGGAGGGCATGACGGTGGCCAGCCCCTTGGTGGAGGGACCTCCCCTGAGCAGACTGCCAACTAGCCAGTGCAGCAGATGGTGGTACAGATGGAGCGGACTGATGCTGGGTAGCCATGGACTGCTGCTCCCGAAGTCCGTGGATCATCGCTGTGAGTGTTTGGACCTATTGGGTGAGCACGGCCAACTGCTCGGCTTGAGTGGCCGCGGCTGGTGGCATGAGAGTAACCAGAGGGTTAGCAGCAAGAAGGTTGGCCTCCTGCAGCTCCGCATGTTGGAGGTACCCTCCAGGATAGCTGGCAGAGGCATCTTGGGCATGCGTCATGGCCATTGTTGATGAAGAGGGAGAGGAAAACTCGCAAACAAGTGTTATAGAGCTCATCTTTCATCCCCCTACCTGGCGCGCCAATCTGTTGATGCTCGCTCGCTAGGACTGGACGTCGAAAAGAAACTTTGCTTGCTGGTGCAGCCTTCTCCAGAGCAAGTGGCCTGCAAGAAGCCTTGAAACTGGAGGAAGCTCCGGTGGGGATACTCCGACGGTCAAGTTAACGACCGAGGTCACAGCAGAGAGAGCGTGAAGAAGCTCTGAAAGAGAAGAAGGTTCCAAGGATCGAAGTATGTGCTTGGGTTTTTGAATGTGTGTGTAACACACACCTTTATTCTGGATTCTCTTACCTTTTTATAGACCTTCGGTATCCGTATGGGGATTAGCCACATGGAGTTCCGTGAAGAGGAATATCTGCTGAGCTCGTGGCGATTGCATGAACAGGGACCGGTTGGTGGGCCTGGTCCCATCGAGCGCATGGGCTTGGCGGTTGGTAGGCTTGGTCCCATTAACTATGTGGGTCAGACGGTAGGTGGACCTGGCTGCATTAGATGGTGCATGTTAGGCGGTAGGCGGGCCTAGCTATGTTAGGAGACACAAGTCAGGTAGTATATAAACTTGGCAGGGACCGCTAGGGCCGACTTGGAGAAGTCAGGGCTGCTGGGGCCAACTTGAAGAAGTCAAGGCCGCTAGGGCCGACTTGGAGAAGCCGGGGCTGCTGGGACTGAATGAAGAAGTCAGGGCTGCTGGGGCCGACTTGGGAAGGTTGGGGCCATTGGGGCTAACTTGGGGAAGTCGGGGCCATTGGGGCCGACTTGGAGAAGCGCGGCCCGCTTAAGAGCGGGGCCGCCTTGGAGAAATGTGATCGTCTGCTTTCGTCTACATCGTCGGTTAGCTTTGCTGTTAATGTCTACGTGGCGTTACCAGCCACATCATAGATAAATGTTGATAATATGACATTATAAATGTAATTAAGCATCATGCAAATAATGTATACTAACCTTGTACATATAATTCTATATCGAAACTAAAACAGAAATCAAATAATCCAAATATATTTATAATAGTTAACGCAGTTAGCGAATATAATAAATGAACAAGCTTAAAATTCAATCTACATAATTATAATTATAAAATATATACCTAAAACTCTGTCCAGTATAACTTCCTCGCCTCCTCACTGAGGCACTTCCAATAGTAGCCCTCCGAGTCGGCATGCCTCTTAAATATATCAGTGATGCACCTTGAGACAATATCTCTCTTTACAAATCTATGCAAGTATAGTAAAACATAAGATATAATTTACTAACATAGTAATTGTATGAACAAATTTATATGACAATAGAAATATACTTACTGGCCATCACCAGTAGAAGCCTCCTCCTTCCGTTGGAGAAAGTACTATCGCCCGATGATGGCCTGACAGGTGATCCTAGGATCTTCTCAGCAGACATCTTTTGGATATGTTGCTTCTGTCCGAAGGAGCTATCATGTGTTGCATCAAAAGAAGAGTCATCGCTCATGCTAGCAGACCATCTTCGGGCTATGAATCGTCCATGACCCCTCATAGTACTATATATATAGTAGAATCAGAATGAATTCAAAAAAAAAAAGCATAAAACAAAAATTTTATTTTTAAATTATAATCAAAGATATAAATACTCTTAGTCACTATCATTTATATTCTCAAGTTCGGGTTCTTCATCTAATTCTGTCTCGGATTATGATTCATATTTATCTTCTTCATCATTTGAGACCTTGTCAACATCCTCAATAAGTGAAGCACCGGTTGGATCATTACGGATTGGATCCGGATCAAGCGAATCATCTTGGATTGCATGTGCTTTCATAACATCTTCTTAGAAAGCTGGAGATTCAAGTGTTTGCGTAGATGAGCTTACTAGCATAAAAATAGTTGGCCGTAGCTTTATTTACTCACAGCCCATCAATCTCTCTTATCGTTTTGAACATTTGGATGTGTGGAGTAATACCCTTATTCAACTTGAGATGCTAGAATGAATTGTTCATATTTGTTCAACCTTCTTCTATGATATTCTTCAACAAGATTATAATCTTTATGCACTTTTGTCCCTACATTTGGAGTTGGATCAAACCATTCACATTTAAACAATATAGTGCGTTTAATAGGTCAACTAGGATACTCAACTTCAACAATCTCCTGTAGATTTCCATAATAATCTTGTTGATTTGCACCAATAGTTTGACCTTGCACACATACCCTCTAATTTTGAGTTGCTCTTGAAGAACCCAAAAACTCAACCTAAAACATGTACCTATTCACAAAATATCCAATGTATGTATTAACTCTAGACAACGGCCATTGTGCTAGAGATTTAATGAAAATGTTATCAACATTCAAAGAAGGTTTATTAGTCTAAAAAATCAGAGAAACATAATTAGTTTGTATATAGTATGTACTTGTTAATCTATAAGCAATGTGTCAATTTAATACTCACATGTTCATTGAACCAATATGCAAACTCAGCATATAAAGTTTCAATCAAATTTTATCATCGCTGATGTAAGGATTTTGTTCTCTCCACATATCACAAAACATCATTGAAAATAATAGTTTATGTAAACTTAGTTGAAAATAATATGAAAAAATTAAGTATTAAAGTGAATGAAAGAAATAATATCTTACTCTATAAACAGTTCCACTTTGGAGCAGTTCATAAGAATATAATTGTGAACAACTTTAAACTCTTCGTTTAACATATATCTTTTTTTTTTCGGTGCCAATTGGCCTACCAACAGTCCTAAAATGAAGATGCTTTCATCATATGCTCCAAATGGCTGTCCACAACCATTTAAATTACGTTTTGGACATGTTCATCGAAGTAATGCGATGAAAAATTCAATGACTCCACCAAATATGCATTGCATATTGATCCTTGCCTTATTTTAAACATTTTTTTTAATTTCTTCATATACCTAAAATATTAAAGTTAAAAACAAAATAAGATACTCAATTTAGTGAACATTATAAAATAAAATTTGTATGAAAAAGTAGGTTACCTCTCAAATGGGTACATCCAACGATATTGAACAGATCTAGCAATCCGAGCTTCGTATGCCAGATGAACAGTAGATGTTCCATGCAATTAAAAAAACTTGGAGAAAAAATTTATTCCAAATTGCATAAAATAATTGGAATCTCTTCTTCAAGTCTTGTCATGTCATTAGTTCTAATAACTCTAGTTGTTAGCTCTTTAAAAAATATACTGATCTCTGTTAATGCTTTCCACACGTTTGTAGATAGTAATTCATGAAATATTATGGGCATTAATTGCTGCATAAAAACATGGCAATCATGGCTTTTCATACCAAAAACCCTTAACTTATGCATGCCCACACATCTATCCATGTTTGAAGCATATCCATCAGAAAATTTTAATCGTTTCAACAAATCACATAGTACTGCTTTCGAATTCCTATCAAGCGTGTAGCAAGCCTTTGGATATTTACCATCAATAGTTGATCTTGCAAGTTCAGGACGCCAACAGTACCGATTAAGTTCCTTTATTGATTTAACAGTATCCTTTGTTTTTTCTGAAACATTCATCACTATATAAAAAATGCCATCAAATTTTTTTTTTAATATGCATCACATCAAGGTTATGTCTAATTAGATTTGTAGGGCAACTCCCAAAAAATACTTTTTTTTTCTTCAGACATGCTCTCTACATATCCGACCATTTATGATATTTGCACCATCTTCCAAAAATTCATCAACCCCAACTGCTCATTAAAGTCTAATATTTCTTGCCCACTTAGAATAGGTGGTGCATCTTTCTTAATCACTGTGTTCTTGAGAAATGAAGTCTTGTTTTTCCTAAAAGAATGCCTAGACAGCAGAAACTTTCTATGATTATCAAACCATGTATGTTTACCACTTCTGTATAATGTGAAAGCATCTGAATTCTTTATGCAATAAGGGCAAGCTAAACGACCAGTAGTGCTCCACTTAAAAAGCATGGCATATGTCGGAAAATTACTAATTGTCCACATTATGGCTGCTTTCATTATGAAATTATGCTTCAATGAAATATCATAGGTCATAACCCCTTTTGACCATAATAATTTTAGCTCCAAAATTAGGGGATGTAGAAAGACATCTATCTTATCTTTAGGATTTGATGGCCCTAGTACTAATACTATCAAAATATGAAAGAATCTCTCATGCATAGCTAGGGGGTAAATTAAGGGCAATTACAATTACTTGTAAGCAAAAGTATTGCTGTTTAGATTGTCTAAATGGTTGAAATCCGTCTGTGCATAGAGAAAGCCTAATATTTTTTTTTAATATATAAAATGAGGATGCATATCATTAAAATGCTTCCATGCAATAGAGTCTGATGGATGGCACATAATACCCTCTTCTTCATCATGTTCTGTATGCCATCTTATATATGAAGCTGTAACTTCTAATTGATACATCCTTTGCAACCGAGATATAGTGAAAAGTAATGTATTTTTTTGAAAGCCACAGGTCTCATCCTAGTTGAACTTCTCTTTGCCATAAACCAGGGTTCATCATAAACTTTACAAAACTGCAAATCTGCATCTACACCCTAATAAAGCATGCAATTATTCTTGCAGCAATCAATCTTAAACCAAGCCCATGCAATAATTTTTTTTGTTTTATAAAATATATCACTAATAATATTATCAGATGGCAGAAACTCCTTCATTAATTTGTGTTGACCCAATTATTGATTTTGATGATTAACAAAAGACATGAGCATATTCACTATGTTTCTAACAAATTTAATAAGTGTTTCAGGGATTAAAAATGTTTAATCAGCCAAAAGGTGTAAGGAAATGAGTTTTGAATCAAAATTGAAAGAAAATATGTAAGTTCAGAACTTAAAGTCGACACCCAAACAGTCAGGAGCCAACCCCAGGGCGTATCAGAAGCTTTCTACATTTTTGATACTGTCCGGAGTCGACACCTAGAGTTTTGGAGTTGACTCCAACATGAGATACAGAGAAGTGGTTTCTGCCTCAGTTTTCGAAGCCGACACCTGGAGTTCGGGAGCCGACACCTGAAAGTTGCAGAGCCAACACCTAAGTTTCTGGAGCCGACTCTAACCTGAGAACAGAGAGCATGTTTTTTGGACAAAGTTAGAGTCGACACCTTGAATTTCGGAGCTGACTCCCGATAGCACCGAGCCAACTCCTCAACGAACTTCTTATTACTATTTTTGGACATCCTGATTAGGAGCCGACACCTGAAAAGTTGGAGCCGACTCCAACCTGTCAGGAACGGATTTTTCAAATGTTAGAACGGACTCCAACGGTAATATTTTCCCACCTAATCTCTAACGGCTATTTTTCTTTGTGTATAGAAGCAATTCAACTACTCTGCAACGGCTATTTTTTTCACCTAATCTTGAATTAAGGGATCTATAAAAAGAGAAAACCATCCATTTGAAAAGAGAGAGAAAAATAGAAAAAGAAAAAGAAAATATTTTGTGAAAAATCCAAAAATCTTAAGAGAGAAATCAAAAGGAAAGACTCAGAGCTTACATCAACCAATCCAAGAGAGTCTGAAAGAGAAATCCAAGTATTCAAGTTCAAAATTGGAGGATTTTCCAAGTGAAGAAAAAGAAAGCAAAAGCCCTGTTTTTCCCATCTTCTCAACTGCAATTTTGTGAAGAATCTGAGCTGAGGCCTGATTCAACATTTCAAAGGAGAACAGAAAAAGAAGAAAAAAAGAAAAGCTCAAACCAAATTCGCTTCAAATAGGCTTTTCTTACCCTTGTTCATTTAATTGCATATTTGCTCACTTAAGGAGCTATCTTGTATTGTAAACTTTTCATTGTTGTTGGATAATTCAATCAGGAGATTGAATTAGTGGAGGTAGTATACCTCGGGACAACCTAAGGATAGCTTGTGGTTGAATTTTGTGCTGATGAGCCCGAAAAAATCAGCTGGGTTCGTTGTGACCCCAGAAAAACAACAAGTTTGAATTGTGAGCTTGTAAAACAACTCGATTGTAATCAAGTGGATTATAGTATGGACCCAAGTGCTGCTTGGGAGTGGACGTAGGTGTTGGATACACCGAACCACTATAAAATCTTATGTTTGCCGTGCTTTGTCTCTTTCTCTCTATCTCATTTATTTGTGCTTAGCATTTATCTATACATTGCACTCAAGTACTTTCATATCAAAGCACATAGTCTTAAAATGTTAAAAAATTTTAAGAACCCAATTCAACCCCCCCTCTTGGGTTGCCATCTGGGCCAACAATTGGTATCAGAGCTTGTGCTCATTTTCAGTTTGATCTAACGATCAAGAGTCAAAGATCTAAATGGCAGCTCAAGCTGGATCTTCATTTGCTGAAGGTCAATCCACAAATAAACCTCCTTTATTTAATGGTTCAAATTATTCTTATTGAAAAGCTAGAATGAGAATTTTTATTCAAGCTTTAGATTATGAATTATGGAGTGTAATCACTAATGGACCTAGCACACCCACACACTTAGTAGATGGTTCAATAGTTCCTAAACCCGAAAGGGATTAGAATGAGAACGATAGGAAAATGGCTCAGCTTAATACAAAAGCCATGAATATTTTATATTGTGCTTTAGATGCTAATGAATTTAATAGAATTTCTACATGTATTTCCGCAAAAGAAATTTGGGATAGACTAGAAGTTACCCATGAGAGTACTAATCAAGTTAAAGAGTCTAAAATCAATATCCTAATGCACAAATATGAATTATTTAGCATGGAACAAACTGAATCAATCAAATGCATGTACACTAGATTCACTGATATAGTTAATAGTCTAAAAAGTCTTGGCAAGACCTATACTAACTCTGAGTTGGTTCATAAAATTCTTAGGTCTCTTCCAAGATCATGAGAAGCAAAGGTGACTGCAATCCAAGAAGCCAAGGACCTCAATACCTTACCTTTGGAGGAGCTACTTGGATTATTGATGACCCATGAGCTGACAATGAAGCAGCATTAAGAGGAAGAAGTCAAAAGAAGAGAACGATTGCCCTTAAAGCTGCAGAAAAGGAAACAAGCAGCAGTAAGGAAGAAGAGGAAGATGATGAGATAGCCCTTCTTGCAAAGAAGTTCAGAAAATTTATGCAAAGAAGGAGACCTTTCCACAAGAAAAAGTATGGAACAAAAATGGAAGGTGAAAAAGAAAAAGAGAAGAACAAGGACAAAGAGAAGACCCCCTCATATGTTATGAATGTAAGAAACCAGGGCACTTTAGATATGATTGTCCTCAATTGAAGAAAGCCTACAAAAAGAAGAAGGCTTATGTTGCAACATGGATCGATAGCGAAGAATCCTCTTCCGAGGAAGAACAAAAGGAAGTTGTAAACATTTGCTTTATGGCAAAAGAAGATGATGAGGTAAGCACTGAAACTCATGACTTTACATTTGAAGAATTGTTTGATGCATTTAATGAATTAGTTAGTGATTTTAAAGTTTTGAAAAAGAAAAGCAAATCTTTGAAGAATGATAACTTAAATCTTGTCAAAGAAAAAGATAACTAACTCATGAAGTTGAAGAACTAAAATCTGGAAACAAGAATTATTAAAAGGAAAGGAATCGATTTCTAATGAAAATGTTTGCTTAAAGAAAGAAGTTGATAATATAAAAATATAGTTGATAAATTTACATATAGCTCTAAAAACTTAATTTTCTATTGAGTAATCAAGAGCTGTATTTGATAAAGCTGGATTAGGTTATAGGCCTAACAAGAAACAAAAGTTTATTAAAAATTTCTTTATAAAGAAACAAGATAAAAATGATGTTTCATGTTATTGTTGTAACAAGAAAGGACATAAAGCTTATGAATGCAATTTAAAAAAAATAATAAGAATTTAAGTATAAAAGAGAAAAAAATATGGGTTCCGAAAGGAACAATCTTTATTGCTACTAATTATGAAGGACCCAATAAAGCTTGGGTACCTAAACATAAGATTTGATCACTTTGCAGGAGTATCTTGCGGCCAAAAGATTAAAACGTAAGTGGTATCTTGATAGCGGCTGCTCAAGGCACATGATGGGTGACAAGGATCAATTCATCATCCTTGAAAATAAGTTAGGAGGAGTTGTTACATTTGGAGATAATGGTAAAGGCCAAATTATGGGATTTTGTAAAATTCAAATAACACCATCCACTTTTATAGAAAATGTTTTGTATATAGATGGCTTAAACATAATTTAATTAGTATTAGTCAATTGTGTGATAAAGGTTTCAAAGTTTCATTTGAAGCTTCTATCTGCACTGTTTCTAATCCCATAGACAATAGCATTATATTGTTGGTAATAGAAATGGCAATGTATACTTAATTGATTTAGATAATCTATCTACTAGTAATCATTGTCTAGTTGCTGATAATGCTAATGTGAATGAGATTGGATGGCTATGGCATCATAGATTAGGTCATGCAAGCACACACTTAATTTTAAAATTAATTAGAATGGGTTTAGTTAAAGGTCTTCCAAAGTTAGATTTTGAAAATAATAGAATTTGTGATGCATGTCAATTTGGAAAATAAACTAGAAACTCTTTCAAATTTAAAAATATTGTTTCCACTTCTAGGCCACTAGAGCTACTTCACATGGACCTTTTTGGACCTACTAGAACCACTAGTCTAGGATGAAAGAAATATGGTCTTATGATAGTAGATGATTATTCTAGATTCACTTGGGTATTGTTTTTGGCTCACAAGGATGAGACTTTCTCGATATTTCTGAAATTTTTCAAGAAAGTCACTAATGAGAAAAACAATACCATAGTGTCTCTTAGAAGTGATCAAGGCATAGAATTTAAAATCATTTATTTAGAAATTTCTGCATTAAACATGACATTCATCATAATTTTTTTGCACCTAGAACACCACAACAAAACAAAGTTGTAGAAAGAAAGAATAGAACTTTAAAGGACATGGCCCGTACACGGTATGTGAAAGTAACCTACCAAAGTACTTCTGGGCGGAAGCTATAAATACAGCATGTTACATCCTTAATAGAGCTTTAATTAGGCCAATCCTTAAGAAAACGCCTTATGAATTATGGAATAATAGAAAACCAAATATTAGTTATTTTCATGCATTTGGTTGTAAATGTTTCATTCATAATAATGGTAAAGATAATCTTAAAAAATTTGATGCAAAATCTGATGAAGGCATATTCTTAGGATATTCAACAACTAGTAAAGCCTTTAGAGTATTTAACAAGAAATCCTTAATTGTAAAAGAATCTATTCATATAGTTTTTGATGAGTCTTTAGCATCAAGTTCAAAAAAGATTGATATAAGGAAGATACAAATTTGCTAGAGAGAGATATTAAAAAATTAAATATAGATGTATCTTCAGACCATGAACAAGAAGCTAAAGATAATGATTCTCCTAGAGTTGATGTTATTGATACTACTCACAATGATGTAGATCTGCCTAGAGATTGGAGATATACTTATGGTCATCCTAAGGAATTGATTATAGGTGATCCATCTCAAGGTGTAAGAACTAGATCATCTATGAGAAATATCAATAATCATCTTGTATTTGTATCTCAAATAGAACTTAAAACTATTGAAGAAGCTGAAAAAATAGTAATTGGATGCTAGCTATGCAAGAAGAATTAAATCAATTTACTAGGAATAATGTATGGTCCTTAGTTGATAGACCTAAAGGTCACTCAGTTATAGGATCTAAATGGGTATTTAGGAATAAATTAGATGAAAATGGCATAGTAATTAGAAATAAAGCTAGATTAGTTGCAAAAGGATATAATCATGAAGAAGGAATGGATTTTGATGAAACTTTTGCACCTGTAGCTAGATTAGAAGCAATTAGATTATTACTTGCATTTGCATGTCATATGAATATTAATTTGTTTCAAATGGATGTTAAGAGCTCATTTTTAAATGGTTTTATAAATGAGAAAGTTTATGTAGAACAACCACCTGATTTTGAAGATCATGAATTTTAAAACCATGTTTTTAAATTACACAAAGCACTATATTGTTTAAAATAGGCACTTAGAGCTTGATATGATAGATTAAGCAAATTTCTAATTTGAGTATGTCTCAGAGCGAGACATTGTAATTATGGACAGTGTTTTGACTGGTCAGTGAATTAATTTGGCTGGTCTGATGGTCTGGAATATGGCTGAAGCCGGGAATAAGAAAAGATCTACTTTACCCTATGGTATGATATTGACTTTAGCATTTCAGAGTTAGGGTGTTGTTATTTCTAAAAAATGAACCCAAAAAGAATTTAAGGCACACAGATTACTATAGTTTAGCAACTGTGCATAGAATGGGATTTATGAAGAAGGATGGAATTTGGGAAAGGAAAAGTCTCTTGGATGAAAGAGCTACTGATGTTGGAGCTACAACACCTGGACCCTCTGTGAGACATATTTCGCCAGGACCTAGTAGCTCTGCACCTTCAACAACTCCTGCACTTGCTTCAAGTTCATTTGTTCAAGCTTCTACCAGTTTTTCTGATATTCAGTTAGAACAACTTAAAAGTCTATTTTCTACTCACAAGGAAGAGATGAAAACTGAAATTGATAATAGTTTGATGAATTTAAGAGAAATGTTTTATTCGTTGGATGAGAGAGTAAACAAAATTGAGTCAATCCTTGGATCCTCTTCAGAAGCATTAAAGAATGATCTCAAGAACATTTTGAGGAACTTAAAGATATTGGAGGAGATTCTGAAACCTATTCCAAATGCAATGCAGAACTTCAAAACAAAATTGTTACTGCATGTGGATTCATTGATAGAAGATTAAAGGAATTTGTTAGAACTCAAAGTGAAGGAATGAGAAAAATTATAGAAGAATTGCAAAGGCTTCTTAGAAATCATTAAATACTGCATTTTGATACTTTTGATGTAATTTCTTTTTCTGAAATAAAGTTACTTTTAATGTAATGAAGTTTGATGAAATGAAGTTCTTTTTTATGTAAAATGTTTACTTTTATCATATGTAATGTTGAACTTTGGATGATGAAATGAAATGAGTGAATTACTTGTATTTGCAATACAATTTGATTGTTCTTTTGAGAAAGATTAATTGAACATGAATCTTTTCTAAAACCTTTTTGTTGATTACAAAAAAGGGGAGAGAAGATTGTATATGCATTGGAACAAATAAGCTTAATTAATGAGTATCAAGCTTTAAATGAATGAGTATCAAGCTTTAAATGCTTAATTAATTGGTATCAAGCTTTAAATGACCATTTGATATGTTATTAAGTTTTAACATCAAGTAGTTTCGATGAGATAAGTATCAAGCTTTAAATGCACTTAATTTGATATGCTCATTAAGTCTTAATGATAAAGGAAGAGAAGATGTTAAATTGAGTATCATAGGAGGAGCTACCTCATTCAGGGGGAGCTTAACTATGAGAACTTAAAATTTGAGAAATTTGATTTGCAACTCTTATTGTTTAATCATGCATACTCTATGTTTTTGTCATCATCAAAAAGGGGAAGATTGTTGACCCAATTATTGATTTTGATGATTAACAAAAGACATGAGTATATTCACTATGTTTCTAACAAATTTAATAAGTGTTTCAGGGATTAAATATGTTTAATCAGTCAAAAGGTGTAAGGAAATGAGTTTTGAATCAAAATTGAAAAGAAAATATGTAAGTTCAGAACTTAGAGTCGACACCCAAACAGTCAGGAGCCGATTCCAGGGTGTATCAGAACCTTTCTACATTTTTGGCACGGTCCGGAGTCGACACCTAGAGTTTCGGAGCCGACTCCAACCTGAGATACAGAGAAGTAGTTTCTGCCTCAGTTTTTGGAGCTGATACCTGGAGTTCGGGAGCCGACACGTGAAAGTTGTGGAGTCGACACCTAAGTTTTTGGAGCCAACTCTAACCTGAGAACAGAGAGCATATTTTTTGAATAAAGTTAGAGTCGACACCTTGGAATTTCGGAGCTGACTCCTGATAGCGCTGAGCTGACTCCTCAACGAACTTCTTATTGCTATTTTTGGACAACCCAATTCGGAACTGATACCTAAAAAGTTGGAGCCGACTCCAACCTATCAGGAACAGATTTTTCAAATGTCAGAACGGACTCCAATGGTAATATTTTTCCACCTAATCTCTAATGGCTATTTTTCTTTGTGTGTAGAAGCAATCCAACTACTCTACAATGGCTATTTTTTTCACCTAATCTTGGATTAAGGGATCTATAAAAAGGGGGAACCATCCGTTTAAAATAGAGAGAAAAATAGAAAAAGAAAAAGGAAATATTTTGTGAAAAATCTAAAATCTTGAGAGAGAAATCAAAAGGAAAGACTTAGAGCTTACATCAACCAATCCAAGAGAGTCCGAAAGAGAAATCCAAAGCATTCAAGTTCAAAATCGAAGAATTTTTCAAGTGAAGAAAAAGAAAGCAAAAGCCCTATTTTTCCCAACTTCTCAACTGCAGTTTTTGTGAAGAATCTGAGCTAAGGCCTGATTCAACATTTCAAAGGAGAAGAGGAAAAGAAGAAAAGCTCAAACTAAATTCACTTCAAACAGGCTTTTCTTACCCTTATTCATTTAATTGCATATTTGCTCACTTAAGGAGTTGTCTTGTATTGTAAACTCTATTTTTTATTGTTGTTGGCTAATTCAATCAGGGGATTAAATTAGTGGAGGTAGTATACCTCGGGACAAGCTAATGATAGCTTGTGGTTGGGTTTTATGCTAGTGAGCCTGAAAAAACCGGTTGAGTTCATTGTGACCCTAGGAAAACAACAAGTTTGAGTTGTGAGCTTGTAAAACAACTCGACTGTAATCAAGTGGATTATAGTGTGGACCCAAGTGCTGCTTGGGAGTGGACGTAGGTGTTGGATACACCAAACCACTATAAAATCTTTATGTTTGCCGTGCTTTGTCTCTTTCTCTCTATCTCATTTATTTGTGCTTAGCATTTATCTATACATTGCACTCAAGCACTTTCATATCAAAGCACATAATCTTAAAGTGTTAAATTTTTTAAGAACCAAATTCACCCCCCCTCTTGGGTTGCCATCTAGGCCAACAATTTGGCAACTGAATCAAATGCCACTTTAAATAAGTAATGTTCAGCGTTAATGTTCAACAACCGAGTTGCTACAGACAATTACAAATGATTTTCACACCCAGGCCATAATTGTTCATTGTAGCACCTAGCGTGTCATAGAAATATTGGCTTTTCGGATTTGGTTCTTCATAAAAGATACCTTGATTAAAGTCCAAACCCCATGCATGCATCATCATTTTTTCATATCGATTTAAGTTGTCATATTGATTATAATTCTCAGATGCCATGTAATAATTTTTTGATGCCACATTATAATTCTTTGTTGTTTCATAGACTATATCTGCCCCTGATTACTTGATTCTTTCCTAGCCTCAGTTTCTCCATGGTAGTACTAGTTGTAGTAACTGGGAAGAAAACTCTTTTTACAAAGATAAATTTTAACTATTTCAACATTCCTATAAGCTTTATACTAACACTTTCTTAGATTACACAGATATCTGATTTTGGATCCATCCATCCACTCTAGTTGACTACATGTAAATGCAATAAAATTTTCTACTCCATTAACAAATTCAAGATTAAGAAATTATCCTTAACCCTTTAATACATCCATGAACGATCAACATTTATTTTTAAATAATTATGTACGACATAAAAACTATATTTCGAAACAAACATTGGATCAACAATATTAATATTAATATTCAAGTACAAATACATTTTTGATGGCACTATTCCTAATAATCGAAGGTTACTAAATTATTATTTTAATATTATACATATATTAATAAAAAATAATTAACTTATATAATCAATTAATATATAAAATTGCATATAACTAACACGGAAATAACATATTTTAATATTACAAAATTTATATCAATTATATAATATAAAATTATTTTGAATTCACTTCATATTTCTTATCAGCAATACCGACTAGAAGGAAGGCAACGATGGAAAAATTGACCGAGATGGAAGACCGGGATGGAATCAACAAAGGGGGCGAACGAAGGGGGGGCTGGAGGGCCAAGGGGGGAGCCAGAGGCCAAGAAGGGCCAAAGGGGGTCAAGGAAGAGCCAAGGGCCAGAGGGCCAAGGGGGGGTCAACGGGGAGCCGGGGGCTAGGGGGCCAAGGGGGGAGCTGGGTGGAGGGCCAAGGGGGGAGGAAGGGGGGCCGATGGGAGGGGGGGTGGGAGAGCCAAGGGGGCCAAGAGGGGAGGAAGGGGGGCCGATAGGAGGCCAGAGGGGTGGGAGGGGAGCAGGTGTGAGGGAGACGGGGGGAGGGGAGGAATGCGCCAGATTAAAGATGCACGCGGATGCGGAGGCATCCGATGCATGCGTGCCATGCGGGCGAGGGTGTGCGTCGCCGCGGGCAAGCCTTAGCGATACACGAGTGCATCTTCAATCCATCGCACGAGCATCGTTGGGATGCGGGCGACGCATCGCTGATTAGCAATGCCATCGTTGCGTCGCTCGCTAATTAGCGATACATTAGCGATGACTTAGCAACGACATTTGTGCCGCTAATTTTATTCGTCGTTATTTCATCGCTAATTTATCACTAATTTTTTTTGCATCGATGATATTTTGTGGCATCACTAATGGGCATCACTAAAACCAAATATTCTTGTACTGGATCTTATCTCTAGCGATCAAAGATTACCGTATTTGGTATAATATATCATAGTAATTAAGGATCACTTATAATATTACGTCATAATATTTGTTAATGAAATGAGAATCCAAGATTACTAAAGATAAAATACCAAAATTACCCCTATTAAATTTATACTATTACTATAACATATGCAATATAATATCGTATAATAGATAAATATATATATATATATATATATATATATATATATATATATATATATATATATATATATATATATATATATATATCATGTATATATAAATAAGGAGTATTTGATTTATACATTTTAATCCAAGATTATTTTAAAGTGATGATCTTTGATCACTGCCATGTAGGATCACTCTAATGCAACCAAACGGGGTGATTACATTGCCATCCCATAAATCACTAGTGATCCTAGGTGGAACATCCCTTACCAAACGTTCCCTAAGTTTATTTGGCCTGGATCACTTAAGCATACATTGTTTACACACCATTAGTGCCCTAATATAACTAACTGCATGGCAATGGTAGCTTGCATGAACTCCACAAGGAAGGCTTAAGGATCCTCACAAAATTCTTGTAGCTGCTGGGGATATAAAAGGAATTGATGATGTTGAAAGGAATGGTTATTCCATGCAATTTAGATACTTGATTAGTCCATCTATTAGAATTCTCATGCGTAATTGAAGAAAACCTGCTCCATTAGGATCAGGTACACAGCAAGTAGGTGCAACTTGCCATCTACTTTGGTCATTTTGACCAATAAAAGTACTTTTATATGCTTACATGCGCATATATATATATATATATATATATATAAAAGAACAAATGTCATCTCTTAAAACCAAAAACAAATGACGATATCAAAAATAAAAAAAGAGGAAAGAGAAAAATGATAGAGGCTGTTCCCTTAGAAAGTTATCGCTGTTGCAGATATGCAATTCATCTCCAACACAAAAGCACTTCAAGAAATTTATAATTTCATCAATTGATTTTTTTTTTTTTTCTTGGCAGTCATTTCATTTTTATAACTTCAGCATTGATTGTGGATCCTTTCTTACTCCTCAACTCTTGAAGACCCCTTCTAGCACTCATTTTGAAGAGTTAAAAAGTACTTCCCAAATGTGAATACATACGGAATCAAGCTTACTCCTGTATAAATGGAGGGAAGCTCAAATGAAAGCAACTGTTTGATATATAGAAACTATATGGAGGAAGCGAAGGGAGGAACCAAACTTGAGGGAAGGAAGGAGAAGGTGGATGCGAGGAGCAACGGATGCGAGCATGGCAGCTGAAATTCAATTATAAATCATGATTCAAAAACCCTTTGACTTTACTATGGTTACTGCCAGCCATTTGAGGACCCGCACCCTTCATAATGTAACTGGCGTTAATCAGTAGCAAATGATAAGTTTCTAGCCAACGATTTATAATTCAACGGCTAACATTTTGCTATATTTTTTTAATCAGAAAGCAGTGTAGAAAATGCTTCGATAAAAACTTGGATAAAATGGAGGGGAACTTTTTTTTTCTGAGGCATGGCCATCATGCCATTTTGCTATGCTTTTTTTTTTTTTTCAGCCGTAAATGTGCATGAATACAATTAATGTCCTCTTTTTGACGCAAAAAAGTAACGGGACTGCTATAATTTTTGACGCAAAAAAGTACTGGGACTGCTATAATTGCCTTCTTATTAGGTTATGGTAGCCGTCATATTTATTTCATAAATTGGATCAGGCTTTCAATTAATTCCTTTCCCTCTGTTGCTGCTAAGTCACTTGTGATGAGCGCTATGTGTAATAAGATCTTCGGGGAGCTCCAAAGAAGTGAAAAAATCGCCTTCTTCCTCCAAGGACCTGCAATAAGTCCCAAGACGGTGATTCCGACGGGGACCCTCCGACGCTCAAGTTAGCGAGCTTGTTCAATAGGAATGTATTGCGTATGTGTTTTTTTAAAGGAGGAGGAAAAGAAGAAGATCCCCCTGTCCTAAGCTCGGGGTCCTCCTTTTATACCTGTCCGGGGGTTCCTTTTACCTCGTTTTGTTGGAGGCGTTGAATCTTTCTTATTAGGATGAGCTCTGCGAACGGCAGGTTGTTGGGCTGTTGCTGAAGGGTGCTGTGCATATCGGCACCTGCGGGGTGTGTTAGCACTTGCCCATAATTTTGGTGAGCGAGATATACGGTAGTGGATGTCTCGAATCCTAGGGTCCGATATCCGAGGTTGGCTTTACTATGCTAGGAAAGCACACAACATAAGGCACCAAGTTAAAGCCGAAGCCAAAGCTGGATACCGGAGCCGGAGGCCGGAGCCAAAGCCAGAGGCCGAAGCTGAAGGCCGGAGCTGGAGGCCGGAGCTGGAGCCAGAGGCCGGAGCTGGAGCCAGAGGCCAAAGCGAGGGCGAGGCCGGAGCTGGAGGCCAGAGCCGGAGGCCGGAGCCGGAGCCAGAGGCTGAAGCCGAAGCTGAAGGCCAGAGCCGGAGCCAGAGGCCGAAGCGAGGGTGAGGCCGGAGCTGGAGGCCGGAGCTGGAGCCATAGGCCGAAGCGAGGGCGAGGCCGAAGCTGGAGGCCGGAGCCGAAGCTAGAGGCCAGAGCCGGAGCCGAAGCTAGAGGCCAAAGCTGGAGGCCGGAGCTGGAGGCCAGAGCCGGAGCCGGAGCCAGAGGCTGAAGCGAGGGCGAGGCCGGAGGCTGGAGCCAAAGCTAGAGGCCGAAGCTGGAGGCCGGAGCTAGAGGCCAAAGCCGGAGCCAAAGCCGGAGGCCGGAGCCGGAGCCAGAGGCCAAAGCGAGGGCGAGGCTGGAGCTGGAGGCCAGAGCCGGAGCCAGAGGCCGAAGTGAGGGTGAGGCCGGAGTTGGAGGCCGGAGCCGAAGCTAGAGGCTGAAGGTGGAGACCGGAGCAGGAGGCCGGAGCTGAAGCCAGAGGCCGGAGCCGGAGCCGGAGCCAGAGCCAAAGGCCGGGAAGTCAGGGATCGAGGCGAGAGTGTTGACGTCCCAAAAATGAGTTATCATATCATTTGATTCCGAGAATTGCACAGGGAGTTATGCTACTGCCCAGAGAAGGTGATCAGCCACATCAGATGCCCCCCACCCCTGAGATGGGTGGGCGTACAGTTACCAGCGAAAGGGGTGTTAATATCCACCAGATGGCTGATCTCCGTGCCATTATTTGTCCGTTCAGACTGTTGGGATTGGGGAAGATTTTCCTCGGGCGAGGAGTTGTAGAAAGGTGGGCATCAACATTGCGGTAATGTCATCGCCACCTCTTTATTGGTGGTGTTTTTCGTGTTTCTCGCGCCGAATGGCTGCCGAAGCGGTTTCCAGTAGAAAGTGGACACATGGCCAGATCGGACAATGACGGGATGATTTGAAATTGGGTTATAAAAGAAAAAAATCATCCTTATCCTTCAATCTTCACCTTTCCTTGCGTTACAATTTCTTACCTTGAATCCGCAAGCGCCTGTTCATCTCCTGTTTCCATTCCCCCCCCCCCCCCCCCCCCCCCCCCCCCGCCCGAGCTCTTTCTTCTTCAATCCTGGTTCGAGCTCTTCAGGTTAGTCCCCATGGCTTCTTCACCTTCTTGCTCTATTTCTGATTTTGGGGATCGTTCCCCTGTTCCTTCCCAACCTTCTGCATCCCCACTGACTCAGTGGACCACTTCGTCTTCCGACCATGTTTCCTTAGAACAGCGGCGAACGACCAGACATCCCGTAGCGGGGAACCGTCCGGCCGCTGGACGGGCCCCACCCCGGCGCTGTTCGATCGTCGCCGGTCCCTCTAGCGCTGTCAATGAGTCCCCCAAATGGACTGCCTCCACCATGTCTGCTCAAGACATAGTGAACCTCGGAGCCAAGTACAATTTTCCTCCCAACCTGCGTCTGTCCTACCCCACTCCCGATGATAGGGTAACTTCTTCCCATTCCGAGAGGGTTGCCTTGTACGGGGCTTTCTTTAAGGCCAGACTTCGATTACCCATCTATCCTTTCATCCTCAACCTCCTGGACAGATACTCTTTGACGCCCTCCCAGTTAGTCCCTAATTCCATCCGAACCATTGTTGGCTTTATGGTACTTTGCCACCTTTAAGGTATAGAGGTCAGCATCTCCTTATTCCGTAGTTTCTATACCCTCCACAAACAGGCGGGTTGGTGGTCCTTTACCCCTAGACCCACTAGGATTCTCAGATTGTATCTCCCCACTTCCATCAAAGGATGGAAAGATAAGTTCTTTTTTGCCGATGTCGAGGGGGTGAGTGGAAACTGGGGAACACCAAATACCGTGCCAATAGGGACTCTTCCATACTCCCGAGGGATCGAATGGTTTTTGGGCAGCTTTTGACTGCTAATATCCCCCGATGCAACTAGCTCCTGAACAAAGAAAACCTCCGTCTCGTTGGCATTATTCCATCCAGTGGTGAGCAGTTGATTACTCGCCCCTTATCTTTTTTTTTTTGCTCTCCCATTTTTTTTCTTCTTCTTTTTTTTTTAACACTCTTCCTTCCTATTTTTTGAGACAGGAATGGCACCATCACTTCATGAGATAAGACAAGCTGTTACAAGGAAGAGAAAAGTCAAGGGGAATGGGTCCCCTGACGAGAGGAGGGCCATCGTCAAGATTGCCAAGAGGGTCGAGGCTGGAAGGGCCAAGGTCGTGGAGCCCTCGCACAGGTGCAAGGCGGCAGGAGCCCAAGCCGATGAGGCCGTACGGAGTGAAGTGGTAAGGGCCAAGACCGGCGAGGAATTAGGGTGGACCGAGGCGGGAGAAAGGGATTTGCCCTCACCAGCGCCGGCTCCCCCTCCCATTATTCTGCTCAATCCCTCTCCGGAGCGAGGTGTTAAAGCACCGTCACCCCCACCCGAAGCTGTCGAAGCGGAGCCGGCCCATTCAACTACAAAGCCGACTCCAAAAGCTGCCCTACCTCCTAAAGGGGCAACAACCGAGGTGCCTCCACCAGCATAGGTGCTGGGGGGAGCAGAATCGGAGGCAGAGTCCTCACCCGTGGCCATCAAGTCAGCGGAGGGGAGTGGCGTCAATCCTTCTTTCCAGTCGATTTTGATGCGTCCGTGCATGAGCTGTAGGGATTTCTTCGACATCAAGGGAAGGCCATATTCTTCCGAGAAGCGTCCGTGGCACATCTTTGGGTAAGCATTGTTCTATTCTCAATTTTTTTTAGATTGTTTCTTCATCTAACCCAGACAATCTGCCCATGCGTTGAATTCTATGACTACCATGAAGGGCCTTTGGTTCCATGCCGAAGCCGCTCTCGATCACTCGGTAGAGGAAATTCGAGAAATCCGGTCTAGGGCAGAGAGGGTGGAGATGGCCCTGGAGGATGCCCGAGCGTAGACCGCTCGGGCACAAAAGACCGAGGCCGAAGCTGAAGCCCTCCGACTAAGGGTAGAGAGAGCAGAAGAGGCGCTGGAAGTGGCCCAGCGTTAGGCGGCCAATGAGCTGGATAATGCTCAGGTGGCCGAAGAGAAACAGAGGATGGCAGAGGAGAAATTGAAGGTGGCGGAGTCAGAAGTGTACATGTTGAAGAACCGACTACACTCCTTTACCATTGAAATAAGTGCTGCCAAGGAGAGAGCTGAGAACGCGGAGGAAATCGCCCGCCAGTCTGATGCCAAGATTGCAGACCTGAAGGCCGCGATGACCGAAGCCAAAAAGAAGATCGCCGAGGCTAAGAAAAAGGTCATCGAAGCCGAGCAGAAAGCCTCCAAGGCAGAGAAGCAAGCCACTGAAGCCATAGAGGATTTCCGGAAGTCTGGTGCCTTTAACAAGGAATTGGCTGAGTCGATGACACTTGCATATGAAGGCAGCTTCCATGACTTCAAGGAGAAAATCCAAAAGCTCTATGGCCTCGAAGGGATCGAGGGGTTGGAGCTAGACGAAGTCCCCGAGGATGATGACTTAGCTCCGAATGACCCCTAGTTTCTTTTACTTTTGTTGTATTACATCAAGTCTGATTTAAATCGGCAGTTTTGTAGACTTTTGCTATTAATGAAACCTTTGACCCATAATGCTCATGTCTTGGATCATATTTGAGTCTTCTAGCGAGTGAGTTGAAATGAACCAAAAACCTATGACTAAAATACTATGCGCAAAAGAACTACAACACGACTTTTGTCTATGGACATTGTCAGAAAATCAGCTAGAGAGCTGATGTAGGATCAGTTTTTGTTGCTGACACAGGGGTCGAACAAGCATTAATGCTGGACCAAACTCGTGCCGAAGCGGAGTTCCACTGAGCTCCGATGCGGAGTCGAACTTGTGCGCCAACACAAAACCGTGCTAAGTGCCGACACGGAGTTGAACTAGGTACCGACACGGAGCCGTGCTTAAGTGCCGACGCGGAGCCGGGCTTCAGGTGCCGACGCGGAGCCAGGCTTCAAGTGCCGACGCAGAGCCGGGCTTAGAGTGCCAACGCGGAGCCGAGCTTGAGGTGCTGACGCGGAGCCGGGCTTAGAGTGCCGACGTGGAGCTGGGTTTAGAGTGCCGACGTGGAGCCAGGCTTAAAGTGCCAACATAGAGCTGGGCTTTAGGTGCCAATGCGGAGCTGGGATTAGAGTGCCAACGCGGAGCTGAGCTTAGAGTGCCGACGCGGAGCTGGGCTTCAGGTGCCGATGCGGAGCTGGGCTTAGAGTGCCGACGCGGAGCCGAGCTTCAGGTGCTGACGTGGAGCCGAGCTTCAGGTGCCGACGTGGAGCCGAGCTTAGAGTGCCGACGCGGAGCTGAGCTTAAGGTGCCGATGCGGAGCCGGGCTTAAGGTGCCTACGCGGAGCCAGGCTTAGAGTGCCGACGTGGAGCCGGGCTTCAGGTGCCGACGCGGAGCCGGGCTTAGAGTGCTGATGCGGAGCCGGGCTTCAGGTGCCAATGCGGAGCCAGGCTTAGAGTGCCGATGCAGAGCCGGGCTTAACGTGCTGACACGGAGCCGGGCTTAGAGTGCCGACGCGGAGCCAGGCTTAGAGTGCCGATGCGGAGCCAGGCTTAAGGCGCCGACGCGGAGCCAGGCTTAGAATGAGAAGGGAGATCACTCAAAAACATGGCAATAAGAATATTCTGAATAATATTCTGGCAAGCAGGTTCAAACCAAAGGAAATAAGCAAACTACTGATAATACCGACGTAGGTTGTCTGCGTTCCAAGTGCGGAGGAAAGGCTTCCCGTCTAGCCCCTCAACTTTGTATGCTCCATGATGAAGTACCTTCGTGACACGATAGGGTCCTTCCCATTTTGGTGCTAGCTTTCCTCCTTCCGTCGGCTTTGATATTTCAGCTCGTCGAAGGACTAGGTCTCCGGGGCGGAATGCCTTAGATCGTACTCGGACATTATAGTATCTGGCCGCCCGCTAATGGAAAGCCGCCATGCAGAGCCGTGCTTGGTCTCGCAATTCTTCCACTAAGTCGAGGTCGACCCGCAGTTGACTTGGGTTGTCCCCTTCGCTGTATAACTCTGTCCGGGGGCTTGGGACACCTATCTCCACAGGGATGACGGCTTCGGATCCGAAAACCAGGCTGAAAGGAGTTTCTCCGATGGGTGCTCGTGGCGTTGTGTGGTAGGCCCATAGTACACTGGGGAGCTCTTCCACCCATCGTCCTTTGCATTCATCTAACTGGACCCTAAGTCCTTGGAGAATAATGTGATTGGTCAACTCGGCTGTGCCATTGGTCCGAGGGTGCCCCACAGAGGTGAACCGTTGATGAATACCCAGCCCGATGCAGAACTCCCGGAAGGCCGCATTGTCAAACTGTCGGCCATTGTCAGTGACAAGGGTGTACGGCAACCCAAACCGGCACACCATAGACTTCCAAAAGAAGGTTCGCACCTTGCCCTCGGTGATCATGGCGAGTGCTTCAGCCTCGATCTACTTGGTGAAATGGTCGACGGCTACCAGTAGGAATTTACGTTGACCGGAGGCTGGAGGAAATGGTCCTAGAATGTCCATACACCACTGGGCTAAGGGCCAAGGTGTGGCCAGGGGGGTCAGCTGGGATGTTGGTTGGCATTGAATATTGTCATGGCGCTGGCAACTGTCGCATTTCTTGACAAGCTCGGATGCATCCTCCTTCATTGTTAGCCAATAATATCCTTGTCGTAAGGCTTTGTATGCCAGAGCTCTGCCCCCCAAATGACTTCCGCATATGCCTTCATGTATCTCCCGTAGGATGTAATCCGCCTCTGTAGGGCCGACACACCTGAGGACTGGGTACGAGAATGATCTTCAGTAGAGTTTTCCTTCCATTATAAAAAACTTCGGGATCCATCTTTTGAGCTGCCTGGCCTCAGCCGGGTCTTCGGGGAGGGTACCGTTGGTAAGGTACTGGACATAAGCATCCATCCAGGAAGGCTCTTGCTCAACTGGTAGGGCTTCTTCTGTTGCTTCGGTACTTGGGGCTTTCAGATGCTCTATGTAAGCTCTTCCCAACATCTCGTCAGCTGAGGTGGCGAGATGGGACAAGGCGTCTGCTCTACATTCTCTCCTCGAGGAATGTAGCTAACATTGAAGTAGGTTAAGAGAGAAGCTTGCGACTGCACCATACTCAAGTAGCGGGACATGATAGGATCCCGTGCTTCATATTCTCCTGTGATTTGGCCAGTGACTAGCTAGGAGTCAGTGAATGCTCTGAGGCACTTCACCCCGAGCTCCAGGGCTAATCTTATTCCAGACAGTAGGGCTTCATACTCTGCCTGATTGTTTGTAGCTGGAAAGAGAAAGCAGAGTGCGCACTCGGTTACAACTCCGTCCGGGTTGGCCAGGATGAGGCCCGCTCCGCTCCCTTGAGAATTTGATGCTCCGTCCACATAAAGGATCCATTCATCCTCTCCGGTCCCAGGAGTTGAGGGGTTTGTAGGGGCCTCTTTGGGTTGCTCCTCGCCCCAGGTGCATTCGACCAAGAAATCTGCTAGGACCTGGGATTTCATGGCTGACCGGGGATGGAAAGATAGGTCAAATTCTCCCAGCTTGAGCGCCCACTTTGCCAGTCGGCCCGAGGTGTCCAGGCGAGCGAGAATCGCCTTGAGAGGTTGGTCCATGACCACTACAATCGGATGAGCTTGAAAATATGGTCGAAGGCGCTGGGCGGAACAATCAGCGCGAAGATAATCTTCTCAATCTTTGAGTACCTGATCTTCGCATCATGGAGCACCTTGCTAGTGTAATACATCGGCTTTTGTGTGCCGTTGGTGTCCATGCAAACCAGCACGGAACTGACAGCTTCGGAAGAAGCCGCGAGGTATAGAAGAAGTTCTTCTCCATCCGTTGGCTTAGACAGCACCGGCAGGGTGAATAGAAATTCTTTCAGTCCCTCGAAGGCCTTCTGACACTTTTTCATCCATTCGAATCCATTGGCCCTATGGAGCGCCTTGAAGAAAGGCAAGCACTTCTCAGCGGACTTGGACAAAAAGCGGCTCAAGGGCGCTACCCTTTCCGTCAGGTGCTGCACTTCCTTCTTTTTGGTGGAAGACCACATGTCCAAGATGGCTTGAACTTTATCAGGGTTCACCTCGATTCCTCGTCAGGTCACCATGAAACCCAAGAATTTGCTGGCTGTCACCCCAAAGGTGCATTTGCGTGGGTTCAACCTCATCTGGTATCGGCGAAGGTTGTCGAAGGTCTCCGTTAGGTCGATAATATGGCTAGTGGCATGGACACTTTTTGTCAGCATGTCATCCACGTACACTTTCATATTGCGTCCAATATGGTCTTTGAAGACTTTGTTCATTAGCCTTTGGTAAGTGGCCCCCGCGTTCTTTAGTCCGAATGGCATTACCTTATAGCAGTACAATCCCTTCTCAGTTATGAAGGAGGTAGCTTCCTTATCCACTGGGTTCATCCTAATTTGGTTGTACCCGGAGAAGGCATCCATGAAACTAAGGGTCTCATGGCCGGATGTAGCGTCCACCAGTTGATCGATCTGAGGCAACGGGAAGCTGTCCTTGGGGCATGCTTTGTTGAGGTCGGTGAAGTCTACGCACATCCTCCAGCTTCCATTAGTCTTACGGACCATCACAACATTGGCCAACCATTCAGGGTAGTGAACTTCCCGAATGTGGCCTGCAGCTATCAGCTTACGGACTTCCTTATCGATAGCTTTCTGTCTATCCGGAGAAAAGCTCCTTTTCTTCTATCGGACCAACCGATACTCTGGCTTGAGGTTGAGCCGATGGGTGATCATCTCCTCAGGGATGCCTGGCATGTCTGATGACGACCATGTGAAGATGTCGGCATTGGCACGCAGGAAAATGAGGAGCTGATCGCGTGCCTCTTCCGGGAGCAGCGCTCCAACCTGGACAGTCCTCATCGGATCCTCTCCCAAGGGAAAGGTTAGGAGGTGCTCGGCTGGCTCTCCTCTCCTCCCCAATTCTCGGGGGTCAAGTGGCTCAGGTGCTGCTGCCGACATCGCCTCTAGTGGACTGGGGGATAAGTGGCAGCAAAGCGGTGGTGGGTTTTGCTCTCCCTTCATTTCTCTAACCCCTTCATCGGTGGGAAACCTCACCAACAATCTCTTAGTGAAGATGACGACATCCAGCGAATTCAAGCCCGGCCTTCCTAGGATAGCGTTGTAAGCCAACGGGACCCAGACCACCAGGAAATTTATGACTACCATACTCTAGCGCGGTGGAGTCCCAGCCATGACAGGGAGGGTGATCTCCCCTTCGATGCTCATAGAATCTCCAGTAAAGCCCATCAAAGGCATGGTGATGGGTCGAAGGGAGGAGTTTGACATATTCATTCGAACAAAGGCCTCGTAGCTCAAAACATCCATAGAACTTCCACTATCCACTAAAATTCTTTTTACAGGATGTTTGGCTATGGTCATGGACACGACGACGCTGTCGTCATGCTTATTAACTACCCCATCTAAGTCCTTCCTAAAGAAAAGAATTACAGAATCTACCTCCTCTCGTCATCTTTTTGAGCTGCTGCCCACCCCCCAGGAAATCATGGCTATTGTCTTTTCTGTAGGAGCATTGTCGGTGCCGGTCTGAAGCGCAGGAGGCGCCGATGAACTCGGAGCAGGAAGGTTCCCTCTTCGAACGAATTTGCCCCAATGACCCTGCTGGACAAGCTCTTCGATGGCCTTCTTCAAATGGCAGTAGTCCTCAGTGTCATGACTATAGTCTCGGTGATACCGGCAGTAAAGTTCTTTGCTGTGGGGGATCCCTGACTTCATGGGAGGTGGACGTCGAAAGTAGGGCTCCTCCTCGATTTCTAGTAGGATGTAGGATATCGGAGCCAAGAGGGGGGTGAACTGCTCTTTGGGAACAAGCGTCTGAGGCTGGTGGTCTGAGCGATGGGGAGGCTCAGGCTTCCAAGACTGTGCTCCAGCAGGCTCCGTGGATGCTGATTTTTTGCTGAAACTTTTATCAGCCTCCCTCCTAGAAGAGTCCGCTTCGTCGGTGCGAATGTACTTCTGCACCCGACTTAGAAGCTCAGCGTAGGAGCCTGGAGGCTTCTTATCCAGGGAATAGGTGAATCTAGAAGGATGAAGTCCTCGCTTCAGAGCCAAGGTGGCTACAAAATCATCCAAGTTATACACCTCCAGCACCGCCTCCTTGAACCAAGCAACGAAGTCTATCAGGGTCTCGCCACTCCTTTGCTGGACAGCGAACAAGCTATCAGCCACTCGAGGGATCTTTCGGCATGCATCAAAGTGGGCCAGGAAAGATCGCTCGAGCTATCGGAAGGAATTGATGCTGCGCGGTGGCAAGCAAGAATACCATGCACGCGCTGCCTTACGAAGTGTGGCAGGAAAGGCGACACACAGGAGGGAGTCCGTCGCTCCCTGGACTTGCATGAGAACCTTATAGCTTTCCAAGTGATCCAGAGGGTATGTCGTGCCGTCATATGGGTCCAACTGAGGAAGATGAAACCGGGGCGGAACTGGCTCCTCCATGATGCGACGGGAGAGTGGAGGATGGTGATTGTAGTCCGTCCTGTGAGGGTTGGCGATCCGACGACTAAGCTCTTCCAACCGTTGATGATACTCATCGAGCCGCTGTTCGGCCCGACGAGTGGCCTTCCTGTTGGTGTCGTCTTTAGAGGAGTCAGAAGATGAAGCTGGGAAAGACCGTCGGTGCAAGGAGTACACCCGTCTTGGCTCCTTCTCACCAGGCCGCCGGTGAGAACGATCAGAATGGTGGGAGAGAGACCGCCGTCGCTTTGAAGTCTCCCGACAACGAGGTTCAGGGGGCAAGTGGTGGGAGGCCTTAGGTGGAGTCCTACCTCTATGAGATTGATTTGCTCCATGCCCCCCTTCGTAAGGCGGAGGGGGCTGAGGCGCGGCGGCAAAGTAGTGTTCCTATAATCCCCGCACTACCATCATCAGGTCCTATACCTGATGAGCCAGGACATCAAGTCGATCGGACTGGTTCATCTGTGGTGGTGCAGGGGGCAGAACATGGAGGTTGGCCTCCGATTGTTCAGCCTGCGGAAGGCATTCCACGGCATGGCTGGTGGAAGCTTCCTGAGCTCGCATTGTTACCATCGTCTTCCTTACAGAAGCAATGGGGTGCAGGGAGAATTCTCGCCTACCGCGTGCGTGCCCCCTTCCTGGTGTGCCAATCTGTTGCTGCCAAGTCACTTGTGATGAGCACCGGGTGTAGTGAGATCTTCGGGGACCTCCAAAGAAGTAGAAAAATTGCCTTCTTCCTTCAAGGACCTACAAGAAGTTCTGGGCCGGTGATTCTGGTGGGGACCCTCCGACGCTCAAGTTAGCAAGCTTGTTCAACAGGAACATATTGCGTATGTGTTTTTTAAAGGAGGAGAAGAAGAAGAAGATCCCCCTGCCCTAAGCTCGGGGTCCTCCTTCTATACCTGTCCGGGGGTTCCTTTTACCTCGTTCTGTTGGAGGCATCGAATCATTCTTGTTAGGATGAGCTCTGCGAATGGCAGGTTGTTGGGCTGTTGCTGAATGGGTGCCATGCATATCGGCACCTGCGGGATGTGTTAGCACTTGCTCGTGATTTCGGCAAGCGAGATATACGGTAGTGGATGTCTCGAATCCCAGGGTTCGATATCCGAGGTTAGCTTTACTATGCTAGGAAAGCACACAACATAAGGCACCAAGTTAAAGCTGAAGCCGAAGCTGGATGCTGGAGCCGGAGGCCGGAGCCAAAGCCAGAGGCCAAAGCTGAAGGCCGAAGCTGGAGGCCGGAGCTGGAGGCCGGAGCCAGAGCCACAGGCTGAAGCGAGGGCGAGGCCGGAGCTAGAGGCCGGAGCCGGAGCCAAAGGCCGAAGCCGAAGCTGGAGGCTGGAGCCGGAGCCAGAGGCCGAAGCGAGGGTGAGGCCAGAGCTGGAGCCAAAGGCCGAAGTGAGGGCGAGGCCGGAGCTGGAGGCCGGAGCCAAAGCTAGTGGCTGAAGCTGGAGGCCGAAGCTGGAGGCCGGAGCCGGAGCCGGAGCCGAAGCCGGAGCCAGAGGCCGAAGCGAGGGAGAGGCTGGAGGCCAGAGCCGAAGCTAGAGGCCGAAGCTGGAGGCCGGAGCTGGAGGCCGGAGCCAAAGCCGGAGGCTGGAGCGGGGGCCAGAGGCCAAAACGAGGGCAAGGCCGGAACTAGAGGCCGGAGCCGGAGCTAGAGGCCGAAGCGAGGGTGAGGCCGGAGCTGGAGGCCGGAGCTGAAGCTAGAGGCCGAAGCTGGAGGCCAGAGCTAGAGGTCGGAGCCAAAGCTTAGAGGCCGAAGCTGGAGGCCGGAGCCAGAGCCAAAGACCGGGAATTCAGGAGCCGAGGCAAGAGTGCTGACGTCCCAAAAATGAGTTATCACATCATTTGATTTTGGGAATTGCGTAGGGCATTATGCTGCCGCCCAGAGGAGGTGATCAGCCACATCACGCTCAAAACGAACGCATGCCTTCTTATTATGGTAGCTGTCATATTTATTTCATAAATTGGATCAGGTTTCCAATTAATTCCTTTCCCTCAACACACACATAAAGTATTATTTTAGATTGTTATTATAACATTAAGCTTATTTGTTAGCCTAATTAATTCTATTAGTTGATCGAAATTATAAACCTAAAAATTTAAATAAAAGTTAATGGACAGCAAATGAACTTGACATCATGTCTACAAGAGTAACTTCGTATCGTGACAGAACTCTATCATCGTCCCCTGAATAACTTTTTCCTTATACCACCAACTTTCGTACACTTGGCTTTCACACACTTGGCTTTATGCTATGACGAAACTTTGCCATTATCCTATGGATAACCCTTTTTTGGTATTCGCTAACTTTTGCATATTCTCATACCATTTGTAATATTCTAAGCTCATAGCTAGCATAATTAACTTTGTTACTGATTAAAATTATATAATCTAAAAATTTACATAAAATTAATAAATAATAAAGAAATATGAATTATAAAAATATAATATTTTTTTTTAAAAAAGGCATTACATTACTTAACTAGTCCTTTTGGCAGTTCATATTCCACGACATCAACCAAGGAACCAAGGCAGCAAGCAGCTCTTTGCTACCTCTCGGAATAACAAGGGGTCAGGGTAACAGGACAAGTTACACATCGGAGTTAAAAAATTTCAACAATTATATGATGGATGGCAACCCAAAATATTTGTTGAAGCCATCCAGTGCAATTACACCTGATCCTGATGTGGCTGATAAGAACCACGTATAAATTAACGGCCAAAATTACCTAACGAAGGGAATTGTTTGAATGAAAAGTGGCCCAAAGGAAGTCCCAGCTCATAGACGGCTCCTAGGCGGCCCCGGCTCCTAGGCAGCCCCAGTTCACAAGGCTGCCCAGAGACGGCTCCAGAACATAGGCGGCTCCTAGACGGTCCTAGTTCACAAGGCGGCCCCAGTTCACAAGGTGGCCCAGAGGTGGCCCCGAACATAGGCAATTCCTAGGTGGCCCAAAAACATAGGCAGTTCCTAGGCGGCCCCAGTTCACAAGGCGACCCAGACCATAGGCAGTTCCTAGGCGGCCCTAGCTCCTTGGTGGCCCCAGTTTACAAGGCGGCCCTAGTTCACAAAGCGGCCCAGAGGCGGCCCAGCTTATAGGCAGCCTCATTTCCCTTTCATTCCTGAACTCAACTATTGGCTTCCTAAGCAAGCCTTCACTTCTGACAAGGACAAGCCTATCAGTCATCTCTAATTCATATATGTCTAATAAGACAAACTCTGCTGATTCTGGTACAAGCCCAAGAAGTCATAATCCATCATAAAGCTTTAATTGCCTAAATTAGACAAACTCAAAAAGTCATCATTCATTATGAAGTTTTAATGACTCTAGCCAGATAAGCCTCAAAAGATGTTCATCTGCCATAAAGTACCACTCACCCAGTTCAGATGGGATGAATCCAACCCCACTAGTTCTGATATTCTATTGGCAAAAATCATGGCTCATCATGAGATTCTGATCTTATCTAACAAGCCACGCAGACCCAAAGCAACAACAAAACGGGTAAGAGGGACCCTGACCAAGGTATGAACACTGAAGCAAAGCACTTAGAGATTTTGTCTCATCTTCTTCCTAGTTCTCAAGGTCGAGCTTTCTCATGCTCATGGTTGTGATTTCGATCACTAACTTGAGCATCAAAGGATCCCCACAAGAATATCCGGCCTTCGGGTCTTCTTGCAGATCTTGGAGTTGAGGCGAAGCTTCTTCGTCAAGGTCATGGCCTATTCACTGATGCTCAAGGACGTCAGCTCAAGGTGATTAGGCATCATTAGATTGGCGCGCCAGGAAGGGGGCGGCAATGCTAACCAGAAAAGGATAGCTCTGTAACTCTAAACTATAAGCTCGCTCTCTCTTGAACAATAGTGGTGATGATGCACATTCAGGGAGCTTCTACCAGTTATGTTGGGGGGCATTTCCCTTGCATTGTGCAACCATATGCTAACCTTTTCTCTCTTTCTTCACCATCGGTCTTAGCCACTCCATAAGAACAGCTGGCCATCCTTACTCAGCAAGTTCAAACTCTCGTTGGGATGGTCTGTGAGTTGCAGGAGCAGTGGCAGGCTGATGTTCAATAGCTGCCAGGGCCCCTTGTGCCGCCTATGGTAGCTGTCCCAGCCATTCAGCAATCTACATATAGGAGACCCTCTCCCAAGGAGCCTCATCACCATCATGCTCCATCCAAACACCATCACCACTATGAAGGTTCCAAAAGGTCGCTGTCTTTTGTCCATCGCTCGAGTAGTCCCTCCTTCAAACGGTGATGGGGGAAGAAGCCCAGATGGGCATGCTACCATCAGCATCACTATTCCCCTAGCTCATCTTCTGAATAAGCAAGCGAGGACCCCAATCACCAGATGGAGAAGCGCTTGGAGGAGGAGGACCGATGGTTGAAAGAGCTTAGCTAGAAGCTCCATAACCAATCAAGGGTGAACTATGACACTCGTCCACCCCTCACCCGCTAGATAATGGATGAGCCCGTCTCTCGCAGGTCCCATCTTCCTCAGCTGGATCTTTCGAAGGTAATTACTCATAAGCTCAATATTGATCCGAAGTACTAGCCTGTTCGCCAAAACAAAAGAAGTTTTACCTCCAAGCGACAAAAAGCTATTCGGAGGTCAATAAGCTACCCTCCGCTGACCACATTCGGGAAGTACAATACTCGGATTGGCTAGCCAATATAGTGATGGTACAGAAGGCTAGCGAAAGTTGCAGAATCTGCATCAATATTACTGATCTCAATAAAGCGTATCCTAAGGATAGCTTCCTATTTCTACGAATCGATCAGTTGGTGGATTCCACATCTGGCCATGAGCTACTTAGCTTCATGGATGCCTTCTCTCGATATAATCAAATAAAGATGGATCCGATGGATGAAGAAAACATCTCTTTCATCATTGAGAAAGGCATCTACTGCTATAAAGTAATGCCCTTTGGGTTGAAGAACGCAGGGGCTACCTATCAGAGATTGATAAATAAGGTCTTTAAAGATCAGATTGGGCACAACATGGAGCTGTATGTGGATGATATGCTAACTAAGAGCACCTACATCGTTAACTATGTTGCCGATCTAGAAGAGACATTTGATAATCTATGATGCCATTAACTGAAGCTTAACCTTCGCAAATGTGCATTCGGGGTCACCGTTGGAAAATTCCTGGGCTTTCTGGTGATTCAATGAGAGATTGAAGCAAATCCAAAGAAGATTCAAGCTATTCTTGATATGAGGCAGCTAGTTAATAAGAAGAAGGTGCAGCGGCTCACTGGAAGAGTGGCCGCTCTAAGTCAATTTTTATCAATATTAGCCAAGAGATGCCTATCCTTCTTCAAAGCTCTACGCAAGACGAATGGCTTCGAGTGGACAGAGAGTTGTCAAAGAGCCTTTGAAGAGCTGAAGGAATTCCTATCTATGCTGCCATTACTATCAAAGCCAAAAGAAGAAAAAAAGCTCTTCCTCTATCTTGCTACCTTTCCGAAGGCAGTTAGCTATGTTCTAGTGTGCTTTGACCCCAATAGAGTGCAAAAACCTATCTACTATACCAGCAAGGTATTCCACAACATGAAGACCAGGTACTCTAGAACCGAAAAAATCATTTTTGCTCTGATCATCTTCGCTCAGTATCTCAGGCCATACTTTCAAGCTCATCCGATTATGGTACTCATAGACCAGCCTCTCAGAGCTATTCTGGCTCGTCATAACACATCTGGTCGGCTAACTAAATGGGTCATTAAATTGAGAGAATTTGATCTTTCATTTCAATCCTGATCTGCCCTAAAGTCCTAGGTGCTAGCAGACTTTCTGGTGGAGTACACCTGGATCGAAGAGCAACCTAGGGACTTCCCCATGACGTATTCAGATGCTGAGGAGGATGCGGCAGAGACCTGGATCCTCTATGTCGATGATACCTCTAATTCTCAAGGAAGCGGAGCTGGTCTCATTCTTGCAAATTCGGAGGGTATAGTGCTAGAGTATGCTCTTCGATTTATTTTTAAAGCTACCAATAATCAAGCTGAGTATGAGGCCTTATTGGTCAGAATCAAGCTCATGCGAGAGCTTGGAATAAAATGCCTCAGGGCCTTCACCGACTCCTAACTCATCTCCGGACAAATCACCAGGGAGTATGAGGATCGAGACCCTATTTTGTCTCGATACCTAAATAAGGTCAAGCCATTGACCTCTTCATTAGCTTATTTCACTATCAGTTATATCCTTAGGAGCAAAAATGCTAGAGCCGATACTTTGTCGCGGCTGGCTACCTCAGCTGACAATACATTAGGAAGAATATATGTTAAGCACCTGGAGGTCCCAGCTATTGATGCAGTGAAAGAGGTTCTACCGGTTACATAGAAGCCAACATGGATGGATGTTTACGTCCATTATCTCACTAACGGTACTCTCCCTGCTGACCCCATAGAAGCCAGGCTACTCAAATGGAGGGCTCCTAAATTTGTATTGTTGAATGGGCAATTGTACAAGAAGTCTTTTTTTTATCCCCTTCTTAAATGCATCGGTCCTACAGATGCCGACTATATTCTTAGAGAGATTCATGAGGGTATATATGGGAACCACCTGGGGGGAGATCACTGGCGCACAAGGCTCTTCACCAGGGATATTATTGGCTTACTATGTGGAAGGACGCTGCTAAGCTAGTCCAAAAGTGTGATAGCTACCAACGATATTCTAATGTCCAACAACAATCAGCCTCCTAGCTAAGTTTGCTCTATGCTTCGTGGCCTTTCGCTCAGTGGGGGATGGACATCCTTGGACCATTCCCCCTAGCTTTAGATCAACGGAGGTTTTTAATTGTCGCCATCGACTAATTCACCAAATGGGCTGAGGTCGAGGCATTAGCCAACATCACTGAGAGCAAGGTGAAGATATTTTTCTAAAAAATCTATTGTCTGGATTTTTCCTTCCCCATACTATCATCACTGATAACGATCGCCAGTTCGATAATGTTGCATTCAAGGCCTTTTGCACCGAACTTGGTATTTGCTATTGATTCACTTTTGTCGGACATCCACAGACCAATGGAGAAGCAGAAGTCAAGAATTGATCCATCCTTGGGGGACTTAGAACCCAATTGGATGAGTTCAAAGGTAAATAAGTGGAGGAACTCCCTAGTGTATTGTGAGCGTATCATACGACTCCAAGAGTCCCCACATGAAAGATTCCTTTCAGTCTCGTCTTTGGATCTGAAGCGGTCATCCCGGTGGAGATTAGGTCTTTCTAGCCTCTGGATGAAATCATATAATGATGAAGATAATTCTGATCAGCTAAGGGCCAACCTCGATCTCATTGATGAGGTGCAGGACCAAGCGTGGCTCATGATGGCTATCTTCCGCCAACGAGCAGCGAGATATTACAATGCCTGAGTCTGCCCCAGAACATTCCGCCCAGGAGATCTAATCCTCAGAAAAGCTGAAGCGTTGGCCCAGATGGCAACCCAAGAGGGGGGGGTGAATTGGGTTCTTAAAAATTTAAGACTTTTTGAAATGTTTTAAACAAATTAACTCAAGATGTGCAAGTGAGAGAAATTAACTTATAAGCAATGCACAAACAGAAATATAAGAGAGATAGAGTGAGAGACAAATGAGCACGGCAAACACAAGAAGATTTTATAGTGGTTCGGTGCAACCAGCACCTACGTCCACTCCCAAGATTTACTTGGGTCCACACTATAATCTCCCAAGATTACAGCCGAGTTGTTTTACAAGCTCACAACTCAAACTTGTTGTTTTCCCGGGATCACAACGAACCCAACCGATTTTACACGGGCTTACCAGCACAAAACCCAACTCGTTGTTTTTAACGGGATCACAACGAACCCAAAACGTAAGCTATCCCAAGCTTACAACAAGGTACAACTACCTCCACTGATTCAATCCACTGATTGAATCAGTACACAAGAAAATAAATCAGAGTTTAGATACAAGCAGCTCCTCTTGAGCAGAATAATCAAAATAAAACTTAGGTTTAGAAAAGCCTGATTAAATAAGCTTGAATGCAGGCTTGGCTTCTTTGCTTCTATTCTCCAACTCCTTTGAAGTGTGGAATCAGGCCTCAGCACAGATTCTCCTAGCTTTGGGGCTTTTGGATGTTGGTTGAAGCTTTTCTTCTTTTTCTTCTAGGTTGAAAGATCTTGATGTTGCTCTTGGTTGCTTTGGGATCTCCTCTTGAACTTTTGTGGAATGTAGCTCTGGAGCACACGAATCTCTCTCTTTGATTTCACTCCTTTTGAATCTCTTTTCTTGACTCAAATGATTTTTCCAATGAAGCTCTGTTTTTTCCTCTTTTTGAAAGATTTTCTTTTCTCTCTTTTTCCTCTCTATTGTTGTTTTTGATTTGAAAAGAGCTCCTCTATTTATAGATTCTACAAAAATATATCCATTAGAAACACAGAAATATAGCCGTTATTTGAAAATATTACTGTTGGAGTGACGTGTCATCGTGAAAAATCGTGCCCAGAATTTCGTGGAGTCGACTCGAGCATTGTGGGAGTCAGCTCAAAGTCGATTACTAAAAATAGAAATATTTTAAACGTTAGAGGGTCGACTCGCGAAGAACCAAAGTGTCGACTCCCGATAGTCGGGGGTCGACTCGAAGAAAATGGGGAGTCGACTCGAGAAGCGCTCAAAAAATATGCTTTCTGTTGTTTGAGCGGAGTCGACTTGCACAGTCCAGGAGTCGGCTCGCACAGAGTCAGGGGTCGACTCTTGAAATCCAAGGGTCGACTCGAGAAAATCAGAAATCTCTGTTACTTACTGGAGTCGACTCTGAAACTCTAGAGTCGGCTCTGGAACGTATCAAAAATCAAAAATTTTCTGATTGACTTTGAAATTCATCCCAGAATAATTTTAAATGAAATTTTAACTTGAATACAATAAATATGACATTAAGCATGAATTCAAGACATGTTTCAAGAAATCATTGATTGAGATATAACGTGTAAAAATTCCTTTTTGAAATCTTAAATATTGATCTTGAAACTTCTTTTTCAAATTGATTCAAAACTCAGTGAATTTAAACATTGAGAGTCCATTGCTTTCATTTTGAATAAGCTCAAGGTTTTTGATAAATAAACTCATTATTTCCTTTAAAATACTCATGGCTTTTGGAAATCATCAAAATCAATAAAGTTGGGGTAATTAAATAATTACAATCTCCAAATTTCTCAACAATCTTCCCCTTTTTGATGATGACAAAAACATTGAGTATATGCATGTTTGTATTGAAAAATTTTCCGATACCAAAATCAATTTTTATGTTCATTGAGAGGCTCCCCCTAAATGAGATAGCTCCTCCTATGAAACTCAATTTTGTAATTCATTCAAAATTTTCAATTGTTAAGTTCAAGCAAATAATTTTTCCCTTTTTAAATTTTAAGCATAATGATAACCAAATTATCTCTCCCTTTTACTTAAATTAACTCTCCTCCTTTAATATTCAAATTATCTCTCCCTTAAAATTTGATTGCATTGAAAGTATATTGAAAGCATATACGATTAAATAAAATCTCTCCCCCTTTTTTGTAATCAACAAAAAGGTTAGGAAGCTCAATATATTAAATCAATTAATTGCTTATATCAATATCATTCTTTATCTTTTACCATTCAAATTATCAATTGAGGATAATCATTCAAGATATTCAAAGATACTTACAATTGAAATGTACATAAGTAATGCATCAAACTTTTTTATTACTTCAAAATGATATTACATGAAAATGTAAACATACTCATTACATTGAAAGTAAACTTGACTTCATTACATCAAAATGAGATTACTCAGTACATTGAAATGAGATTACATTAAAAATATCAAAAGTTTCTTCTTGTAATCCTATTCAAATGATCAACTATCTGCTTCATTCCTTCACATTGTAGTTTAACATAATCTTTAAGCTTATTATCTACAAAAGTACAAGCCATCAAAATCTTATCCTGAAGCTCGGCGTTGCACTGGGAATAGGTCTCTGAGTCACCACAGATATCCTTAAGCTCTCCAAAAATATTCTTCAAGTCTTCACTTAAGGAGCTGGTGGATGAACTAAGAGTAGATTCAATAGATGCAACCCGATCACTAAGTGAATACAAAGCTTCTTTCAAATTCATAAACTTTTCATCAAACTCACTTTTCAACCTATTTTCATGCTCACTAATCTCAGATTTGAATAAGGATCTAAGTTGATCTAACTGAACATCAGAAAAGCTAACAGATGATAAAGCAGATGTCTGAGCTGGAGCAGGAACAGGAACAGGAACAGGGGCAGGAGCAAAATCTGGAACTGAAGAGCTCTGAGGAGGCTCAGGTGAAGAATGTCTCACAGAAGGTCTGGGGGCCTCAGCATCCATAGCTCTGTCCTCTACAATATTCTTCCTCTCCCATCTTCCATTCCTCTTAACAAAACCCATTCGATGAATAGTAGCCAAAGAGTAATAATCAGTGTGCCTTAATTCCCTTTTCAGCTCACTATCACCAAATGTAATCCCTTGGCTTTGAAATATCTTCGTTAGAACCATGCCATAGGGCAAACTGGACTTTTTCTTGCCTCCACAATCAGCTATGTGCCAAATAATCATCCGAGGCAAATTGATGGGCTTTCCAGTCACAACAGCATCCATCACGAAGATATCCCTCTCAGTAACATAATCAAATTTGCCAGTCTTGGGAAACAATACCCTACTGCAGATATTGTGAAGTAACCTCAGCTCCAAAGGCAATTGGTTTGCAAAAACTTTTCAAAACCCTCAAAATTTCTGTTCAATAATCTTGTGAGGGCTGGCGATCTATCCTTTGGGGCATAAGTGGATGGTCTAGACAGGGATAAATTTAACAGTCTAGATAGAATAGTGGCAGTGATATTCAGTCCAATGCCTCTCACTACGCTCACTAAACCATCATCACCTCTAGTCAAATTTGAGTAAAAATCCTTAACTAGTGCAGGGTACGTGGGACAATCCAGTGAACACATTTTCTCAAGTCCCATCTCAATCAACTGTCTACCTATTATAAAACCTTCATTCTCAAATAACTCAAAGTCAACTTTTCTACCAGTTGTGATAACTCTACTGGCAAGGTGATCTACCTGAAGAGTGGTAGCTGGAACAGGAGAACCACTCGGAGAAGATGTAGAAGATGAATCCGAAGATGGCTCACGGACGGGTCATCGAACGGTCCGTTTCCTTTTCAATCCGGCGCCACTATTGCTAGCTCCATGAGTTTTAGGTGCCATAGATCTAGATGGAGTGAATAATCAGAGTTTTTTGGAGTTTTGGAAGGTTTGGGAAAACTTTGGAAAGGATTTGGAATGATTGAAAATGATTGAAATGTCCATGGGGTCGACTCGTGCCCTAGATAATCAAATTGGGACCACGTCGAGTCGACTCGCGCAAGGCGTGGAGTCGGCTCCCGAGTAGTCACAGAGCATGGACCCGAAATCGAGTCGACTCGCGCAGAGCGAGGGTCGGCTCCCGAGTTTCAACAGAAACAGGGGTCGACTCCGATACTGTCCGAGTCGGCTCCGAGACCATTTCAGAGAAAAAAAAAGATTCAGAGAATCTGAAATGAGTCCGGAATTTGATCTTTGAGTGTGATTAAAAATCATGGATTTTGAGAGATCAAATTGATATGAGTTCTAGATAAAATTTCCTTAAGATTTTGAGAAATTGAAAGAACTCTAGATACATTTCCTTAGGGGTTTCAAAATCTATTCCAAAGGATCACAAATCCCTAATTCTCCTCTAAGATAATAAAATCTTTCTTCGCTTAAAGGTTTTGTAAAAATATCAGCTAATTGTTCTTCAGTGTTAACATATTCAAGATAAATTTCTTCATTAGTTACATGTTCTCTTATAAAGTGATATCTAATTTCTATGTGTTTTGTCCTTGAATGTTGAATTGGATTTTTAGTTAAATTGATTGCGCTTGTATTATCACATTTTATGGGTGTCTTATTAAGTGTGATACCATAGTCTTCAAGTTGTCGCTTAATCCATAGGATTTGTGCACAGCAACTTCCAGCCGCTACATATTCAGCTTCAGTAGTTGATAATGCAACTGAATTTTTCTTTTTGCTAAACCATGAGATTAAGTTACTTCCTAAGAATTGGCATGCACCACTTGTGCTTTTTCTATCTAATTTACATCCAGCATAATCAGAATATGAGTATGCAATTAGGTTTAATGTTGAGTCTCTAGAATACCATAAACCTACATTTTTTTTTCCACTTACATATCTTAGTATTCTTTTAACAATAATTAAATGTGATTCTTTAGGTTCAGACTGAAATCTAGCACATAAGCAAACAGCAAACATAATGTCTGGTCTACTTGCAGTTAAATAAAGTAGGGATCCGATTATACCTCGATAATATTTCTGATCAACCTTCTTACCTTCTTAATCTTTGTCCAGCTTGCATGAAGGACTCATTGGTGTTCCGAGGGGTTTAATTGATTCCATACCAAACTTCTTTAGGATTTCTCTTATGTATTTTGTTTGGTTGATGAAGATTCCCTCTTTGCTTTGTTTGATTTGGAGTCCAAGGAAGAAGTTGAGTTCTCCCATCATGCTCATCTCGAATTCTCCCTGCATCAACTTAGCAAATTCTTGACATAGAGAATTGTCAGTAGCACCAAAAATAATGTCATCAACGTATATTTGTACTACAAGTAAATCTTTACTTTTTCTTTTCAAAAATAATGTTTTATCTACATTTCCTCTTGTGAAATCATTTTCAATTAAAAATTTACTTAGCCTATCATACCAAGCTCTAGGTGCTTGTTTCAAACCATATAAAGCTTTGTGCAATTTAAAGACGTGATTTGAAAATTCGTGATCTTCAAAACCTGGTGGTTGTTCAACATAAACTTCTTCATTTATAAAACCATTTAAAAATGCGCTTTTAACATCCATTTGAAATAAGTTAAAATTCATATGACATGCAAATGCAAGTAAAAGTCTAATGGCTTCTAATCTAGCTACTGGTGCAAAGGTTTCATCAAAATCAATACCTTCCTCTTGATTATATCCTTTTGCAACTAATCTAGCTTTGTTTCTAATTACTATGCCATTTTCATCTAGTTTATTTCTATATATCCATTTTGATCCTATAACTGAATGATTTTTAGGTCTTTCAACTAAAGTCCATACATTATTTCTTGTAAATTGATTTAATTCTTCTTGCATTGCTAACATCCAATTATTATCTTTTTCAGCTTCTTCTATAGTTTTTAGTTCAATTTGTGATACAAATGCAAGATGATTACTAATATTTCTCATATATGATCTAGTTCTTATTCCTTGAGATGGATCACCTATGATCAATTCCTTAGGATGACTATAAGCATATCTCCAATCTCTTGGAAGATCTATATCATTATGATCAATATTAATATCATCATCCTTATGTGAATCATCATCTTTAGCTTCTTGTTCATGATCTGAAGATACTTCAATATTAAGTTTTTCAAGATCTTTTTCAATTATGTTTGTATCTTCCTCATCATCAAGCTTTTCAGAACTAGATGCTAAAGACTCATCGAAAACTATATGAATGGATTCTTCAACTACTAAGGTTTTCTTGTTAAATACTCTATAAGCTTTACTAGTTGTTGAATATCCTAAAAAGATTCCTTCATCAGATTTAGCATCAAATTTGCCTAAATTGTTTTTACCATTATTATGAATAAAACATTTACATCCAAATGCATGAAAGTATTTTATATTGGGTTTTCTTTCATTCCATAATTCATAAGGTGTTTTCTTTAAGATTGGTCTTATTAGGGCTCGATTTAAGATGTAGCATGCTGTGTTAATAGCTTCCGCCCAAAAGTACTTTGGTAGGTTACTTTCGCATAGCATGGTACGGGCCATGTCTTCTAGAGTCCTATTTTTCCTTTCAACTACCCATTTTGCTGTGGAGTCCTAGGGGCTGAAAAATTATGATTAATACCATTTTCAGTGCAGAAACTTTCAAATAAGTGATTTTCAAATTCAGTTCCATGATCACTTCTTAGAGATACTATGGTAGTATTTTTCTCATTTGTGACTTTCTTGAAGAATTTCAGGAATATCGAGAAAGTCTCATCTTTGTGAGCTAAAAATAGTACCCAAGTATATCTAGAATAATCATCTACAATCACTAGACCATATTTCTTTCCTCCTAGACTTGTGGTTCTAGTTGGTCCAAAAAGGTCCATGTGAAGTAGCTCTAATGGCCTAGAAGTTGAAATAACATTTTTAGATTTGAAAGAACTTCTTGTTTGTTTTCCAAATTGACATGCATCACATATTTTGTTGTTTTCAAAATCTAGTTTAGGTAAGCCTTTAACTAAATCCATTTTAATTAATTTTGAAATAAGGTGTGTGCTTGCATGACCTAATCTACGATGCCACAACCAACTAATTTCATTTATATTAGCATTGTCAGCAATCAAGCAATGATCACTCAAAGATAATTTTTCTAGATCAACCAAGTAAACATTGCCATGTCTATAACCAGTAAAAACAATGCTATTATCAATAGAATTAGTTACAGTGCATATTGAAGATTTAAATGAAACATTAAAGTTTTTATCACATAATTGGCTTATACTAATTAGATTATGCTTCAAACCATCAACATAAAGTACATTATCAATAAATGTAGATGGAGTTATACGAATTTCAAGGCCCATAATTTGACCTTTACCATTATTGTCAAACGTAACAACTCCACATTCTTTCTTTT